>JAOWBL010010977.1:0-40157 GCA_028564865.1 Zenarchopterus dispar | reverse complement strand
TCTATCTATCTATCTATCTATCTATCTATCTATCTATCTATCTATCTATCTATCTATCTATCTATCTATCTATCTAGTCTGTCTGTCTACCTCTGTCTGTCTACCTCTGTCTGTCTGTGTGTGCGTGTGTGTGTATGTATCTTTGAATGGACGGACTTTGGATTCACTAAAATATGTTACCTCTTAGGTGTGTTTGAATCATAAACCGTATATAGGGTCCAGTAAAGAATCAATGTGTCTAGTTTCTTTGTCCAGCAGGAGTCGCTCTTTATCAACTTCACTGTCCTGCTGTTTCAGTTCTGCAAGTTCCACTCACTGCGCAGCCGCAGTGAGTAAACCACTGTTCAAGTCGTAAAATTACAAAAAGAGTCCGGAAACAAAGCCGAAGTTTCTTCAAATCAAAACAGGTAGTGTTGTTGAACATTTTAGCTTGATTTTTTTTTTCTTCACTGTTTCGACCCTCTTTCATGCCACGAAACTGACATTAAAAACAATTCACCTTCCATTTCCATAGCTGGGTTTAAATTGTGTGTTTATACTACATATTACATTTATATTATTCTGACTATATTTGGAGCTATGTCACTGAAGGCTGTTGTACTGGAGTAGAGTGTGGGGGTGCTAGAGTGAAAAATAGATGAAATTCGAAGAAAATATTCAATTTAGCAACTATAATACACATCTCAGATTACTGAATAGAATAAACAAAGTGTTTATTTACATTCTCAAAAGTACAGTTTGTGTGGTGGGAGAGCTTGGCATTATCACACCACCTTTCTCAATAAAGCAACTTGTACTTTAAGGTTTCCATTTTATGACACTATAATTCAAAACTATTTCTAGATTTCTTTCTTTCTTCATGATATTTATATAATAATGTTATGTAAAATATATGAATTTTATTATTAATAATTCATATTGGAATTTTAACAGAATATTAATCGTGATGATCTAGAATAAACATTCTTCTTCTTCTTCTTCTTCTTCTTCTTCTTCTTCTTCTTCTTATTATTATTATTATTATTATTATTATTATTATTATTATTATTATTATTATTGAGCACTTAAACGTTTTATTTTGAAAGTAAGATACCGGACGTGGCATCAGTCTCGTATCATTCACGCTTTACGTGCAGACAGGGAGGAAGACGCAGCAGCGACAATCAAGCAGGAATCTGAATGCGCTGTCGGGCACGGAGCCCTGGGAAGTCAGTGCTCCGCTGTTTGCCCATACGTTTCCTGAACCACCGCGTCTTTTTTCGGATATAACTGCCACACAAACAGACGCAGCGGAGAGGGGAGCATCATGGCGACTTTGGGACCGGAGTCGGCTCGGGGTTCTCTAACCCAGCTCGGTTCTTCTGCGTCGGTTCAGACTCACATTGGCGGCGCCAACCTGCCTCCCAACCGGGGCTTGGAGAGGGCGCTGGAGGAGGCGGCAGCAAGCGGCGTCCTCAACCTCAGCTGCCGAAAAATGAAGGAGTTTCCCCGGACAGCCGCTAACCACGACCTTAGCGATACGGTGGAGGCAGGTAGGGATAAATAAAAGCTTGATTTGGGGGGCACACCGGTGCTGGGCGGTAACGCGTAACAGCAGCAAGGTAACGGTTGGGCTTTATTTACAGTGGTTGCATTTGCGTTACTCAGCCTTAAACCTTCAAACTGTTTTTTTTTTTTTTAAGTTGTTGCTTTAGGTGTTTCTTGTGACTGTATTTGTAAGCTTTGCTTCACCTGGACCGGATGCATAGTTGACTTGACCTCTTCCCTGGGATCTTAAAAGCAGGGTGCACACAATGGTTTTCATTTATAACATAAAAATTCCCATGGGAAAATAGTCCCTGCGTTCCCAGCTTACGGTAGATCACAGAAAGTCCTGTTTTTGTGAAGATCCTCAGAGAAAGTGGGCACTGAAGCGTTTATCAGGAATCTGACCGATCACAGTGGAAATCCCCACCACTTCCCGTTTATCCACGTACAGTTGTAAACAGACATGGGACGAAACCAGTCAGGCTCAGTTTCTGATAGACGTTCATGTTTGCTATCACAACACTTAGTTTGCATGACATTTTCTTTTGAAAAATCCTCACCTGTTGTATAATAGAGGAGTCATGCTGCTTTAAAAGGACGTTGTATTTTTGGATTTCATTGAAAAGCCAGTGATGGTCACAATATTTTTGCAGACTTGTGTGCCAGAGTGACTACCTTTCCAGGTGGGTGTCCTGCAAGACACGCTGTTCTGTGAAATAGACCAAGAACAGCAACACTTTGTCATCCCTAACTTTCCAGAGGAGGTCAAGCAGCATAAGCTTCCTCATTCTTTTGCTGCAAAGTAGCCCCACTTGAGCAAGCACAGTGTCTACCTGCTGCAGCTCATCAGGCTTGGGGGGTGAGTTTTTATAAAAATTGCAAGTCCGAGGTAAAATTCATGTGAAGTACAAGTGGATTTGATTGTTGGTTGTGGAACTGTCTGGCGTGATTCTCTTTGAAACTGGTCCACAGCTCTGATCCAGGCATGCCACCAGCATTTATCTGTGTGTTCTTTGGCATTATGGGTTCATATGTGCAGTTTGGGGAAGAGCTGGTTAAACTGTTTTGTTTTAATGTCGAGAAAATGCAGTTGTGGCCGGGCTTCAGCCTTGCCGTGTTGCATCATTGGCAGCATCCCACTTTAAAGGCTTATTTCACATCATATTTCCTACTTGTCCTTTCTATACATGTAGTTCAAGAATTTGTTGTAATAATACGAAGAGGTCCCGGTGAATACTGTGTCAAGCCCACCCCACCCCTCACCCCTACACCCCTACCCCAGCATCATAATACTGTAAAAGGGCCACCGGTGCTGAAAGCAGACACTCCAGATCATTTCCCAACAAAGTGAGCAATACAAATTAAATTACACTTTAAATTATGTGTTTTCTTCTCAGAGCAGCTTGTATAAGAGCCTTTCTGCACTCGGACTGTGAAATCTCATTCTCCAAGTTTGTTTATAGCCACTAAAAAAAGACATGTAATACCGATGTAACAGCAAAGCACATTTAAGTGATCACGTGAAGCATGAAGACTTAGGAAATGGAGCGAAGATGCGACAACAGCGTGTTCACATCTTTGCTCTGCTTCAGTTCTGAGCCACTTGATTGTTTGGGTTTTGTACAGAAGCTTCTGCTGAGGACACAATCTGTACTGGCATCAGATTATCATCCTCTATGGTCCTCTTCTGGGCTAAAATCACCATTGTAGTTTATGCAAACAGAAACACAGCAACCATCTCAGCCCCCTAAATGCTGATGTTGTCACTCGAGTGGGCTTTTAAAATTTTTTTTAATTTTTTAAAATTTTTTCTAAATCATCTTTGCAGTCTTCTTTGTTTATTTACTGGCAGTTGACAAACAGCGAAAAAGGTGCACTATCACAAGGACGTAAGGAGTGTTATTTTGCTATACCAGGAGGTCCTGCCAGGTTCATCAAAAAGACTGAGGAGGTCAGCGCTGCCAATGCTAATTGAAACCTGCCTGTTGATGACCACCAGTAATTTAGTTGTCAGTAGTTGAGGTGAGGGTTGTACGATGCTAGGAAAACATGCCGTCCATGTGATTATTATTGTAGGAAATTGCAATGATAATATATGTATTGCAACATATATGAACTAATATTTTTTTGTTAAGTTGGCTCTCCACTCTACAGCTGACTGTAATTTTGCATAGAGGACTTGTGGCTAAAAAGAACAACCCCTTACTTAACTGTTAAGGGTTCATGTTGACAGAAAAGCAGAAAGACATCAAAACCATCTCCAGAAGTATTTTCTTTTTTCATATTTTATTTTATATGTCATCTTGTTACAATTTCCAACAATGACGTCATATATTGAAAATAATTTCAATCTCTCCATAATATTCCACTTATTTAGCTGACTGTATGTCTGCTCATGGTGTTGTGGTAGTGTTTTCGAGGCGGTTTTGTCCAATCTTTTTCTGCACAACGATGCTGTACAACCTTTTGATTCCAAATTAGCAGAGTTCCAAAATTTCACAGCTTAACTTCCATGAACAAGTTCTGGTGAGTTTCCAGGACTTTTCCATTCCTGTTCAACTCTGTTCCTCATTCAGTTCATGTTAGCTTCCATTACGCAACATTTACATGAGATAACTGGATTTGTCAGTGGTTTTCATCAGATCATTGTTGGTATTTTTGGATGAGATTTGTTTTAATCTGTAGTACTGAAAGTGTTTTACTTTTGACTGACAAAATCTGTAATTACTGATCGATACGCTCATGTTCGATAGTCAGTTTAACTGAAATTGCTGGCAACCTCTCAATAATCAGAACTACTTCATCCTCTTTGTGCAGTTGTTGGGCTTCTCATTGAGCTGAAGGCAAATAATCAGCAATTATCAAGCTGCTGCTTCCTCTCATAAAGGTCTTTGTCCTTTGGGAGAAAATGTGCCCGGTTGCATTTTTGTAATATAGTTATTGGTTTCTCTCTTCTGCGTTTTCCTTTCCAGAGAAATAGCAGGAGATTTCACATTGACTGAGGTACGCATATTTCCCTCGTCTGTGTTAGTTTTATGGCTGGCTGGTTTAAAAACACGCTGCCAAATCAAAAATATTGCTTTCATGAGGGTGATTAGAGTTACAGAGCTAATTTATCTGACACCTAAACATGCACGCCTAGGTGTCTGACTTAGAGCTGCACAGGACAAAAAGAACTAATGTTGCAGCGAATAAAACTGAGGGTAATAAGGGTCCGATTCCTCAGTGGTGAAGATGGAGTCATCTCTGATCACACGCGCTCTGCAACCAACCCCCATGAAACGAAATTAGATGAGAAAGAACAGAGTGAGTCACTGTGACAGATGAACACGTGGTAGAAGCTCTTACACATACACACTCGCACATAAAATTCAGCTGACGTGCACTGCCAGAAAAGCAGATTGTCAGACATACCACATGCATGCACGCATTTAAAAACACATAAGAGCCTAGTTTCATGAAAGTAGTCGCACAAGTCTCAGCTTGTAGGGAAACACAAAGTGTAGCTTGTTTCCTTATAGTTTCTTCCCACTAAAACCTTCTTGTAACTTCTTTGTTTTTCTCTTTTTTAAAAATAACTTGTTTTACTTGCTTCCAATGGGGATTAAAAAAAAGCACCATTATAGAAACGGGAAAGTTCATCCTTTTAAGGTCCTGTTGTTTGAGAGTGTTTTTGCCTGATCTGGCATTCCTTTATTTATTGTACAATAACTCCTCATGTAAAACATGAGGAGTTAATAAAACAATAGTATAAGGTGAGTAAGGCATTTATACAGTTATATTTCTACACACAATTTGCTCAACGTGTTTACTCTACTGAATGCGTAGTGCGGCTGCCCAGTATACTGGATATTTATCTTGATCACAATTTCAACATGTATAATAACATGCACAATAATATGTGCTATTTTGGCAGTTGCTGCATGCTGCAGTTTATTTTCTTAAAAAAAAATAAAACCATGTTGCTGGACTATAAAGAATATGCTTCCATCCTTTTAGTTTCTGCACAGGCTATGTACCGTCAGGGGTAGTCATACTGTTACCACAATCTTCAACTATGGTATCACATATCACATGTTTTTTCTAATATCATGCTGCCCTAATGTTGCCATAGTAGGGCAATAAAATAAACGGTGTTCTTTGAAGTAAATTAAATTCTTGTTCAAGTCCATAAATAATTTCAAGATAAAATTTTCACATGTAAATAAACAGATGCCAATATGGGGCAGTATATCTTTTATTGTCTGGTATGATGACGACATGTAGCCCACTATTTGAGGTGACTACCAACAGACAAGTAAAAGGAAGGAGACATCCACACAAACCTATTGCTCTGCCCTTTTGGGAACTAAGTTGTGAAAATATCTTGTTAACTGAGGGGGTTAGATTAAGAGTTTTTTTTTTTTTTTTAAACCACACAAAAAAAGAGCCAGTTTAAAGTAGACTTATCCAGTCTCCCCATAATCATGTCCACCCACAACTGGTTGGTTGTACCCTGCAAGTATAAGAAAGTGACAAATGGAAACAAGCTACACCAAAGATGCGTAGCGTACACACTTGAGATCAAGAGCAGAGTGAAAAGAGTGTGAATTATTAAAATGTGTGAGAGCAACCAAGGAGTGTGCAGCAGAAGTGTAGTAGATAGTGAAAGACATCTCTTTTCTAAAAGTAGTGTGTCTGTGAAGGCGTTTAAAATTTGCCAAATAGTCATCACTCTACCCTACATCCATGGTCGCCACTGAGTTAGAGCAAAAAAGAAAAGAAAAACAAAAGAATCCAGCTAACAAACCAATATCAAAAGAGCCAGTTATTTGTGTCCAGCCCTAGGAATGACACTTTTTTCTCTTTTTTTTCTCCCGACCTTCTGTTATACCTGCTGGCTCTTACATTGCTTCAGGGTTCTTAGTTGTAGTGACATGTTTTGATTATGAGATCATATCTGAAAGAGGGAAGAGTATCAACTGTTTGCACCCAGACTGCAAACAAGACAAGACAAATGTGAATATTAAGAAATGAAAAGAAGTTTCCAGGCAGGTATAGCATGTGCAAGTCTGAGCTCAATTTGCTGTTTGAGTTCTCAGGGGGTTTTTTGGTGATGAAGTCCTTCAAGGGTTAAGTAGTGTAAACTGTATCCAAATTTATTTTTAGACGGTTGTGGAAATTTGCACTGATCGCAGAGACAGAGCCCACAGAAGAACAATATTATAGTGGAGTGGATTGGTTAATTCCCAGCCTCTAAAAATAACTAAGAATAGAGATGTAGAGGTATTTTTGAAAATATATCTTTGTACTGTATCTCTGTCTGTTTTGACTAATGACTATTCATTAAATGTTCAAGAAATTGTCATTTTTTTTTTTCTTCAAAAAAGGAAATAAATGTCTGTCTTAAAATAAGATGGTATCAATGAGGTCCAGGAACTAAGAGCTGTGCGGAGGTGATTTCCAAACCAAACCTACCAGTTTGCTCCCACATGTGGTGGTGTGAGCTCAGCAGTAAACCCCAAACCGTTACTGAGCGTTTGCGTGAAGGGTTGTCTTCTAACTGCCGACTTATTCAGGTTTTAAAAGTAAACAAGATGTAATTCTGAGGAAGAATGCTTTTTAAAAAAGCATTGTAACCACCTGCTTCACTGATCAACACTGCTCCTGGTTGATTTACGTCATGTTTTACTCACCAGATTATCTTTTATTCTCACATGCTGAACAATTTTTTTTTTTTTGATCCTCAAACAATGCTAATTTTTGGAGCTGCTTATCTAGTCTGACAATCAGTCTTCATGTTGCGTTTGGATTTATCAGTTAAGCTCTGACATACTCTATGTAGCATTTAAATTGCTGTTTTCTGATGTCTATTTTGAATTATTCAGTTGTCTTGCTACCACATCCACAACTGTGAGGCTGGAGTTAGGCGCTTAAAGTTTGCACTTAATAGACTGAATTTACTTGCACATCAAATAAAGGACAGCTACAAGTGCTGGTAAATGAGAAACTGTTAATGTAAAATAATACAACTTCCAATTCATAATCTAGATATCTGTAGATTAATTTCCTGCTGCAGTTGCACATACTCTGTAGTTGCAGGTGTTTTATCAGTTTTGTTTTTCGTTCCTCTGGCTGTTGTATCCTGCTGTGTTATACATTTCAGAATCTGACAAGCGATTACATATGTGTGTGTGTGTGTGATAAGGGTTTGTGTGTTTATGCTCATGCTCCCATCAGCACAGCAACAGCATGCTTCCCACCACATTCCCAGCTCCAGACAATACGCATTTCTGCAGTGTTTGGCAGTTTTTCACTGGACACACACTTGCATGCATTGTATTTTCTGTATGTGTGTGTGTGTGTTGACAGACACAATGTCCCTTGTGTGTTTTGTAAAGAAGAATTTAATGTAATTTATAATGTTGTACCATGTTTAGCTTCGTTTCCATTAGTATTGTATATTCAGTATAATCACAGTTGAATGCCATGTAGCTACACACCTCTGAACTAACTGCTGCACAAGCAAAGAGAATTCATCAGATTTCATCACCTCCAGTGGGGTGAGATATCTGCTGAACTGAAACTTTCATCATTGTTCATGTTGGTGAATCAGAGTTTAGTTGAGCTGCGGCTGTAGGTCAACCAGGCCGCTTCACTGGACAGCTTGTTTTATTCCAGTATTAATGCACGTGAGGGGAATTGACTTATTGACCAGAGTATATGATAGGATGCCTGCTTGTTGGCATTGGGCTTTTCTGGTTGAGGTTGACCTATTGCACAAAATGCACAAAGGCAGAAGCATTGGCATCATATTTTCTGCACCGGTCTCTATTGTGCTGATTTTTCTGCTGCATGTGCTTCAGATAAACAAATGGCCGCTTAATGTAACAATGTGATGATAGATGCGTGCACAAGCAACAGTCTTACTGACGATTTGAGACTGGAGTAATGTGAGTGGAGGCCAGCATCCGGAGGTGGCTTCATCATGCCAGGGAACAGCATGGTACAACTTGGCTGGCGTAAGTGTGTCCTAAACCAACTGTTAACTTTCAGCTTGATCATGCTTATCATAAGTGCAACACACTCATAGATGTTAGGAGGAGGAAAAGAAACATAAGCAACTTTATTGAAGCATATAGTCAGCGGAAAAAAAGAAAAGAAGAAGAAACACTCTTGGATCTGTGCTCTTAGCTTTGGTCATGAAACATGAGACTATGTTTTGAGTTTTAACCAAATCCTAGCCTCTGTGATGTAATAACTTTTCAAGGACTATGTAAAAAGCGTTGTCAAATGACGATGATTTTCTTTTTAGTCTGTTAGATCATGGTTAGTTGGCTTCTAACTATCTAGAATTTGCTGATAATTTATTCTTCAGATGTTTAATTTTTTCAGATAAAGGAGGATAAATGGGCCAATCATTTTAATTATTTAGTCGTATTTAAAAAAATATATATATACCAGTCTAATATGAGCCATGTTGAGCATGAGCTGCACGGATTTCTACACGCAGTGATAATCACTGAGGATGTTTTTTCTTTTTCTTTTTTTAATTGCTATTTTGCAAGAATCAATAATTGGAATATTAGATTTTTACTGAACTGTCTACCCCTATAAGTGGATATGGAGAATTAATGAATATTCCTCTATTTGGAGGGAAGTTTTGTTGGGTTTGATTGAGAAAAAAAAAAAAAAAAAAACATCTTCAGCCATAAGAAGAGCAAGCAGTACAGCAGCAGATGGTATGGCCCTCATAGAGTGCACTGGAGATTATAAAGATTATAATTATATATAGATGCCTCCATATGGATGGAAAAGATTTTGTAGCTTTCTGTGTCTCCAAGTTGAAGGATGTAAAGCAAAGCTGTGGTTATGGATGCACAATGTTGAACATTTTGGCCATAACTGATGATTAACTATTTCTGCATGGCCAATACTGGTAACTGATAAGCTCATTCATATTTTTATGTTTATTATAATTCCATTAGGGGTTCAAAAATGAGTCGACATTGTCAGCAAAAATTGATGATAAAAATAGTTGGCAACGAATGTAATAGTCAACTGTCTGCAAAACAAAATGTGACAGAGTGAGATATCTCCTTTCTCCCTATCCCTGTTGAGAATTGCATATGCACAATAGCATTTGACGCTATTGACACCACATGTATTTTTCAACAGAATGAGGCAACTCTCTGTTTTTCTATCTCTGCTGAGAGGTGTACATGCAATAGAGTACAGCACCAGGTTATCAGTATGGCGGTGGTGGATGCAACGTGACAATGACTGAAGACATCAAAGGTCTGGGACCATTTCACCCTAAAATTACAAAAATAAGAACCATTTAATGATCACTCGAAGTCCCGGTCCTTCGAGTGATCATTAATTTTTTTTGCAAGTGTAAAAAAACCACAATACTTTACAAACAATAAACTACTTTTGGGTAAACTTGACATGGTGCTTATCAAACACATGGTCAACATGTGGCTGCAACAAAAATTCTACCCAGACTGAGCACATTGAACTTGTGCACACCCAGGATATTAGACTTTATAAACTTAAACTTGTCTGTGGCTGCATATTTAAAAAAAAAAGAAAAGAAAAAAAAGAAAATGAATTAACAGCTTAAGACACTCATAACCCAAACATTACGCAAATGAAATCAGTAAATCAAATTTACCAATATGGCATAACGCACAATTGAAACAAAGTGAATCCCTTGAGAAAAGAGGGTAGCAGAATTGAGGTTTATGTAGAAATGGCGAAATTAATTTTTAGGTATTTTATGACAGACAAAGAAATACATCTATTCAACTTTTATTGTATGAGGATGCAATAGCTGTCTGTATAGTTCAAAATAAAGGTTTTAATAAATGTATAATAACTAAGTGATATATGTCAACCCAAACAAAATAAATAAAGTGTATCCTTGAGTAAAAATGTTTCCAGAATTATCACTAAGTGCTATAAATGTTGTTACTTTATCATTTATGGCTTTATGACTTTTTTTCTTTTTCTTTTTCTTTACAGTTTTCAGATGTCTGCTGAACAGGAACATTGACGCTCCTTGTTCTTGTTTTTAGCCTTAGTGCTGCTAGCTGCTCCTTCATATTCTTTTAAAATAGTTTTGCTGTGATGCCGACCTTTAGGTGAGATGGTTGTATTAAAGCCTGCTGTCTTCTTTTGTCATCTGAGAATCCTTGATGAACAGGGTTTTTAAGCTGCAGTGATGTTATCATCCACTGGCACTGAGAAAAATGACCAGTCTAGGATTTTAGCTCTAGTATTGTGCTGTTCATTTCCAGTCAGGTAGTCACGAGGCCATGCTAGGGCCCTGCCGGTACAACGCAGATGACGTGATGAGTGAAACGTGGCCTGTTTTAAAACTAACTCACAATGTCATTGATTTATGAGGTATTAATTAGGTTTAATTTATTTATTGGATTGATTAAAGTAATGTCATTATTCTTCCTGATTGATCAGTAATTTAACCGAAGATCGTTAGTGTTTATCCCTAGCTTTTGATTGATTGTGATCTTGGAGCATGTCAAGAAGAGAAGCCTTTTTTTTTTTCTTTTGTACTTGCATCAGGTTTGAATGGACATCCATCACAGAGCAGCACGGAGATGAGAACAGTGCATGAACCACTATACACGCACAGTTACATATGAACACAGCGTGTTTTTAATGTGCATGGATGGACACTGGTGTGTGCCTGAAGCAAGATAAACCTCCCACGAGTTTACCTCCCTCGCTTCCTCCACCTCACTGTTCTTCCTTCCCTTTCATTTACCTCCCTCAAACACACATACACACACACAGGAAGCTATGGCTTTCCAGGAATGTGTCGGGATAGAGGAGGGTCTATCCGCTCTCTCTTCCCGCCACACCTGAATGTTAAGACAGCTGGCAAGAAGACACACACCCTCAGACACACACACTTCTCTTATCTGTGCACTGGGATTAGTCACAGTAACTCTTTCAAATAAAACATTTTTTTAATTTAAAAAGGCAAAATGACTCAACCACTGGTGCAGATGTTTCAGTTTTATGTTGAGTGTCATTTGGACTGGCTGCCTAACCTTGACCTTCTGTCTCGCGACTTCACATTTCCTCTGCTTTATCTCAACCTCAACCCTCCTCCTATTGATTTGTTCACAGTTGAGCTGTAAGGGGGAGGGTTCGTGTCTCATGCATACTGGATGAAGCAGTTAATGGAGCATTTAATGGTTTTTTTCTCAGAAGAATGAACAGCTACTAAGTGAGAGCTGATGACATCAGAGTACAGCGGCCCGAGATAGAGACAACAAACACAACAAAAAGAGGCTCAAGTCCTGTCGGGCCTGACGAGAGCAGACTCCAGGTCACCTGGTCTGTCCCAGTGTAGACTCAAGTACTGCACTGAAAAAAGACAGAACGGTGATTCAGTGGTTGGCTGATTTAATACGTGTGTGTTGTTTTGACTTTTGCTGAATTATTATTCATAGATAAGAGAAATGAAGTGTTGGGTAGTCCCAGCTTTTTAAAGAAGAGGATTTGTTGCTTTTATCCTAACTGAAAGTAATTATGTGAAGGCAAAACTGGAACCATATTTCTTAAATAATCAAAATATATATTTTTTTCTTATACGTTCACCTTTTCCCTTTCAGAGTTGCCATCTGTTTCAGTGTTGCCCCATCTTCTCTGTCACACCAACCAGCTGCATGTCCTCGCTCATCTTCTCTTCAATAGTCACATTTTTCTCCTGCATGGCAGCTCAATCCCAAGCTTCCTTCAGGCTTGTAAACTTTTCCTTTTCTTCTTGCTGCTACTCTTTTGTCACAATTCCTGATACCCCTCTACACCTACTCCACCAGGCCTACACAGTCTTCTCCCCCCTCCTCTTTCCTTTCTGCCCAATGTTCTGAACAGTCCAGTGCAATGATTTGAACTACTGCACCTTGCATCTTCAGCAGTCTACCTGCTTTCATTAATTTACCTCTTTCATAGATCTCATTAGCTTCATATCTTTATGACTGCCACGGCTCTGGACATTACCCTTGTTCTTCAAAATCACCCCTGCAAGAATTGTTCTCCATTGCTAAGGCATCCTTTTACTCTTCAAGATGTTGTCAGACAGCCTAATTAAATGCCCCATTCTCTTCTTTCCTAAAGTCTTCCATACCTCCGCAGGTATGTCATCAGGACCTGTCACCTTTCCGCACTTCATTCTTTGATCTGGAAGGTCTTGTAGCCTCCATCCTTTTCTTTGTCTGACTCTGCATTTATTGGTCCTCCACATTACTCTTTACATTTAGCCATCACATTCTCCTCAAATAAAACCTTTTCATGTTTTTTTTCCCTTCCCTTTTCACAAATGACGCTCTAAGGTGGTCCGGTGAAGGCCGAGATGCTGGTCCACTCCCCACGATAGAGACAGGAAAACAAAATGACCACTCCCCACCTCATTGTTTTCAGGAGTTAGCGAGCTCTGATCTTTTCCTGTCAGGGACACCAAAGATCTCCACGCCTCTCGATACGGTACAGTGCAGCTACAGCTGACCCACAGCTTGTGTGGAGTTAGTGCACTTTGATGTCAACCAAACATTTCTCTCTTTTTTTTTTTAAAGTCAAAATCTTAAAGTTGTATGACAACCCCACATGTGTGAACAGTACTGGATGTTCACACACATGTTGGGCACTCTAAAAGGTCTTCTCTTGGGGCATGGCTAATTTTAGTGACCAACTACAATGTTGCTCCTAGCAAAATGATCACATCAGCATGCTGGGATGCTCAGTGACCATGGTAACAAGCTGAGCTTCAGTAAATATCATGCTAATTTAAAGGTCATCAAACCTTTATGGGTCAGTTATTTACATGTGACTCCAGTGTTGATTTGAAAAACTCTCTGAAGTGACGATATTGTGGACTCTCCAGCAGTCTTTTTAAGAAGAGAACAAGCTTTTGAAATGAGAAATGAAAGGTCAGTCAGCACTACTGACTTGTTTCACCTCGCTAAGCCCTGACCAAAGACAACAGTACACCTTCACAGACTCAAAAGACTAGTTCAACGTTAATAATCTACACATGGCTACAGATTCGAAACACCAGGCTTCCAAGTGCTTCTGTTCGTGCCACAGTCGGGGATGTATGCATATGGATGTATTTCACATATGTGCACCAGAAAACAGCTTGTAGGAAGACCTAGTTTCTTTGTTTGGCTGGACAAACTGAGAATGTGAAAAAAGGAAGGACAGCACATGCAGTCACTTAACAAAAATGATTTTCAAAAAAAAAAAAAATCCAATTTACTTTGTAGCATATGTGCAGTGCTCTTGCTACTCACATCCTTATGATCTTGAAAACCAGTGAGAGTTTCCTTCATATACTCATAAAACTATTCTACCTTTATATTTGCATTTGAAAAACTGAACAGAACAAACCACAGCTGTATATGTTTATAAAAGTAGAGGATCAGAGTTCATCCACAGTTCTCTCAGCTAGTTTGATCAGTTTAGTGGAACAGGGGATGATTGTTGAGTATGAAAATAGATTATTACCCTGTTGTTTGAAGGTTGTCATTCAGCTTGAGATGATATGATAACAAAGCAACCCTGATTTGCTGCTGGAAAGGATAAATATGAATATTCATTCTCAAGTTTACAGGTAAAACTAAAAACACTACTAAAAATCTATGTGTCTTTTAAACATTTGTAGCAGCTCTATAGGCAAACTATTTGATTAGAGTGGCAGTTAAATTCTTGTTTAATCATAAATAAAAATAATAATCCATAGTTTGAGCAATAAGTGTTTGGAGAGGATGTCTCTACACGTGTAAAGGTGATGACTTTGCTTTGGGAAACCTGATCACTGAGCTCAAAGGAAGTGGTCTTTGCTTTTGATACCTTACACCAGTGAGTCAGGGTGCAATGTAGCATCAAGCATTCACACCATGGCACTGATGTCACACGTTACATTATGGGTTTGGAATGTTTTTCATAGTTTCATCTTTAATTTAAATTCATGTTGTGTTTGTGTGTGTCTGTACTGCATTGTAGTGTTGAAGTTATGTCTGGTGTATGTTTGACTAAATTAGGTCCTTTGATGTCTTTTTTTCTTTTTCCCCCATCAGTGCTTTTCATCAGCCGCTGCACTGTGAAACTACTCTGTGGAGCAGAAAATACAAAAAGCATCTACAGACCTAACTTATCACTGGCAACTTTTCTGTCAGCACATGAACTCGGTTGATGCTGGGATTGAGAGAAGTTTTCTGATGAAGTTTAAATCAGATCTGTATATCAGCCACAAGATAAATCCCAATGGTTTCACCTGAGGTTTTCATTCACTGCCACCAATGTTGTACTCCATTTTCTTTTCTTTTTTTTCTTTTTTCAAACTGATATTTCATCTGAACTGCAGAGCAGCTCTGACAACACCACTGTAATCTATGAAAGGAGTTCATAAGTGGTGCACCACAGAGATCCTTTCTGCAAGCATAAATATAATTCAGTCTTATTTTAATCAATCTATTTTAGTGCCTAATCCCATCAGAGTAGCTATAAACTGTAAATTGTCTGATTCCAGCTACAAATGGGTCGATTTCAGTTATTACTCAAGCAATCGAATCCTCACATTTCCTATAAATTAAAAAGAAAGTATATTACCCAGCTCTCTTGAATATGTTAAACACTTTAGATTCCTCTAGAAGCTATTGATGATCTTTTCCTTCAAATACAGTATATCCAGGTCAATGTAAATACTTTCTACTGCAGTGAAACTTAAACATAAGAAACTTTGCACTTAACATCAGCACAATGATCATAATGCAGTTCTCCAGTTATGTGTAAACAGTGAGCCAGATAAAGCTAACCACAGAAACTGAAAAGAGTAAAGATAAAGCTACTTGAGTAGAGGATTCTGTACATTTTCATCACTGCAAGACCAAGAAAAGCTTCTCAGAAATTTTCAATAAGGAATGTTTACAAGCGATTGTTAGCAAAACGTGACGGAACTGCACCCAGATTTATTGAGATCTATCCAAAATACCTGAATCTGGCAGATTCTTAGTGGTTGGTAGATGTGCATCTGATGAGTTTTCTCCTGAAAAAGAGAAAACCCAAACCTCAATAACAATGTCAAAGTATAACTTCCATTTGCACTTAGGAGCAAATGAAAACCAACCAAACAAAACTGCAGTAATAACTGTAAATGTCTCAGCGGGTTATTATCAGAAATTGGTCATGTATATCTCTAAATATTTGATATTTCAATAGTAAAAAACATTTTTTTGTTTTAGCGTCTGTGTAAATTTTTGGGTCTCACATAAATTTACTGTCAAGAATCAGTTGTAAAGCAGAGACAAATTTACGCCATAGTGAAGTAGTGGTTTACATATTGCAGGTAATTATAGTTTTTAACAACAATATTGTATGTTTTACTAATATCCTGCGGCTCTGCTAAGAATGTGTTTCAGCGTCAATCAGTGACATCAGTAAATATGTTTCTCCTCTCAAATACTGCAGAATCCATAATAATGCAGATTTTTATTGTTTATATTTTGTTACTGTACACCAGTCAAACAATCTAACCTAAAATAACACCTGCTGAGATCACACCATAAGCACCTGTCACGGACTTTACGAATATTTCTGATAAGGGCTAATCAAAATCTCCTTTGGCAGCTTCTGTGTTTTGATCTCGGTTTACTTGGAGTTCAAGTGTAATTTGAGAGCCTTAGTTCACATGTGCAGCTCACAGTCAGGCTGCTCTGGAGGAGAAGGAAAGGTCATGTTCTTTAAAAGAATTTAGTTTTGGTTTGTCCAGCCCATTGAACATATTTTGTATGCATTTTTACTTTTCTAATCATGCAATCCAAGATACGTGTACTGTACGTCAAATGTGACTATAAAAAGACTTAATTTTGTCCTGAAACATAAATGCGGTTGATATTGATGGTGAAAACTTGCAACTCCAGACTCCAAACAAGATCTTTAGTAACAGGATCAGCATCCATTAGTCGTGGTTTCATTACACTTTTCCTGAAAGAAAAGTGAAACAAAGGAGCAGGTGCTCAGAGTCGGTGTTCCCATTGAATGTTGTTTCTTTTTAATGAGCCTAACTCTTTTAGTTCTCTCTCCACATTTCTGTAATTCTCCATATCTCGTCCTGTGAGACTACTCTTCAATACAAAAAAAAAGATCTTGATTGTGAACAAGATGGACAAAAACTGCAAGGGATGATGATTTTGGGAAAATTAATGATCAATTGTCAGTTAATCATTAATATTTTCATGAGCATTTACGAGAGATTAAACATTTTGTTTAGACAAAGAAAAAAGAGCTTAAGTTAGACAGCGGAGCCAGAAGTTGCAAGAAGTTAAATATTCAAATTCAAAAGCCACCTGCGACATTGATAATGAAACTCGAGCCAGTGATTTTTGTTGAGAAAAATAAGCACATCAGCATGCTCAGGTGTATGATGCGAACGCAGCCCAGAGACCACCAGGAAACACTTGCTCTACCAGTACTGATGTTGCGGGGATACCAAGACACTGCCATGCTAACTTCACCCACCTGAGCGACCTCACTTCATTCACTTTCTTAAAAAGAATTATATTTTTCCTGTGATTTTTAAGTTCAAATGATCCCACATCAAACGTTATTTTGCTTACTTTATATTTACTTTCAATTTCTAGTGTAGCCTTGTGGTCCTAGTGGGTCGTGGTCTAGAAGCATTTTTTTGTTGTTGTTTTTTTTGACTAGAATAAATTGTACCTTCAGAACAGTGAAATTCAGCGGATTGCTTCAAGACCTCCTTATTATGTGGATCAAATTCCACATGATCAAAAAAAAATCTTAATCAGTTACCAATAATCGATTAATTATGCCCATCCCTACAGGCTATGTAACATCCAGAGCTGCCAGAGATGTGCAAACACGAAAAAACTGGATTATCAACGTGTTTGTGAAACCACCTCATGAAAGCATAAAAAGGTTTTGCAATATTTGGCAGCTGATTTCAAATTAGGGATGTTTCCATTACATCTTTTTCTTTGAGATAATTAGGTTTCACTTTCCTTTTACGGTTTTCCTGCTTGCACATTGGTGACATAAAAAAAAAGTAGGGTCCTGGGCTCTCCGGTGCTCTCTGGCCAGTGGAAAAGCAGGTCTTTTTAGAACCTGTTTGGAACTGGCTCTAACACCAGCATCAGTTTTGAGTTGGTGGAAAACCCCACACGCTGCTGGCAAACACAGAGGTGAAGGCAGCAGAGAGGTTTCACTATGAGTGAGGAGAGTCATACAATTATAACATGTACTTATTTGTTTATTTGCTTATGCTGTTTGAAGAAATGGCAGTCTGATAGTTGGTAAAATGCCCAGCCCCAGTTTAATGTAAAGCTGATCTCTGAAGATATCACCTGAGTGATCACTGAGACGGATATTTTAAAGAGTCTTCCATCACAGCCTTTCACATCTGGTTGAAAATCAGCAATGTTTCTTCCATACTTACATAGAGAAATTCTTGCTTTTGTTTATATGGGCTTTGTTTAAGTTCATGCTCACTAATTACACACCAACCAGCTGAGTCACAGGAAGCTTGTTTATGGGGGATAATTGTGTCAATCTGATAATTACCAGTCCACACTTGACGTTATAATTTACCTCCTCTTGATTTTAAACCAGTTAAGGCAAACATCTGGATTGTGCAAGCCCCGGTCTGGTTGTCTGTGCACATAATCCCATATGATACGTGTTTGTTTTCAGTGGTTTTTGACTGTAGTGATTAACATTGTGGCTTTGTTCTCAGAGCGCTCATCGTTTTAGGAATTTATGTGCTATAAGCAGATGGCACAATTCTCCTTGGACCTTAGGTAATGCAATAGGACATTGCATTAAATTGCTGCTGTTTGTCATCTTGTTAAGCAGGGAAAATAGGAATTTAAGAAAAATATTGCAAACAAGATTATTTACTGTATACTTTGTAATAAACATGGGACCTACACGTATCTTGCAGCTGTAAAACAAAATGAGATAATCTTGTTTTGTTCCAAATTTGAGATGAACAGTTTCAGTCTGTCCTCACAGAAGCTGAATCCCTCTAAATAAGTAAACAGGGACAGTCGCTCATCCCACCAAATGTAGGCCAAATTTACCCCCAAAACATACACATGCATACATGCACATACACACACTTGTGTCTCCCACTTTTATCCTCCTGGCATCATTCTGACAACCAAACACACATCAGCATCCCTAACTGGCTCACTGTAGCAAGTACACTTTCCATATCCCTATGCTTCAGGCTGCATCTTAACTTACCATGAAGCACATGCCAACATACATAAATATGTGTCCCATATGCTCACATAAGGCAAAATAAATCCTCCTGCACATTGATCAAAAGCTACAGTATTAAGTGTCAAAAAGCAAAATGTTTTCAGAAATAATCTCTAGCTGCAGCAGTGTGACAGTAAATCATACTGTGGGGGTTGTTTGTGTGTTAAGGGGACTTAACGTGGTTATTAATGAATTTATTTATCAGTAAGTGTTTGTAGGGTTTGTTGATTTACTTTACTGGATGTACATTTTGGGGACTCACTGCTCTTGTAACCACGTTAGACCGTGTTTTCATTTAGAAACCTTTCACTTCTGAATATATTTGCACTTCTCTGCACACTGATGTACATAGGGATTTATTTATTTATTTATTTTTTTTGTGTGTGTGTATGTTTAAAAAAAAATGCAGGCACTCCAGGTGGTACTGTTGGTGCTCTGCTCATTCTCATTTGATGGCACCAACATTTGCAGATAAAGCAGTAGTTGACACATCAGTTTTATAATAGAGTATTTGATATGGCTGTCAGGTTTGACATTTACGGCATTTCTTTTTGGTTAACTTTGCTCTCTGTAGCCATCATCAGAGCTGTTTGTTGTCTTTTTTTTTTTTTTCAATGAAAACATTCTTAGATAGCTGTGATTCAGTCTCTTCAAGTCCATCGCAAGAAATAATGAGAAATACTTTTATTCGATGAGACAGGAGTACTACAAGTGGAGCTAGTCAGTAGCTAGAGGGGACCATTGCTGGCTGTTGTCACCCCAGAGCCTGTTTGTAACTACGAGTTAAGGACTGGTCTTGGTAGCTTGAAAATTATTAAGGTGCAATCCCTGTTTATCAGTCAAATGACTAACAAAAAAAAAAAAAAAAAAAAGATTCTGCTGCCATTTCCTTCGAGATGGTATCAACTATGGATAATTTGGTTCTACAGCTGCAGTTTAGTTGGAAAAGTGGTTTCAAGGCAGAAATCCAAGGAAAACACTTGACTGAAACCATGAATTGCCCAACAACACTGAGAAATTGTTGTGGAGTCTTTTACCCTAAGTCCCCAGACCAAATCTGCTGTTAATGTCTTTGTGAAAACCCCTGTAGCTTTTCATAAAAAATGTTTTCAGTCTTAGTATTTTGGCCAGCTCGGCAGAAACATTTTCATAGTGGAAAACTTCATATTTTTAAATGAATCATGCTTTTGTTAAACAGAGCTTCCTTCATCACCATTGAACCTCGACTTTCCTGTTTTCATGTGTGAACTCAGGTGTCAACAAGGACCATTCTCCCCAAGCAGACTCTGCAGGAGTCATATTCTGTATTTCAAATACTGCATCCTCCAGCAGTTCTACAGTACCAGGAATAATGTTAGCGTCTGTGTGGCAGGGTTCTGGTATGTGTGTGTCTGTGCGTTTAATGGGATTGAGTTGTGATTCGTTGGCATGCCATCCCCTGCAGCCCTGCCAGCGGACACACAAGCACACAATTTCAATGATATGCTGACAGTAGAAAAAGATGTGGGTCAGTAGAGGGGGGTTTGTTGTTTCATTTGATGATTATTTTGGCGGTGTGTTGATGTGTGCCTGGTGGGTTGCCAGTTTGAGGAAACTCCCCTTTTTAATCTTGTTAATGTCTCTGCCTGCTGGCTCACTTCCCCTCTGTGTTCTTTCTTCTCTCTTTATATTTTTGAATGTTAATTTTTTTTCTCACTTTGTTACACTTTCATTTTAACATTCTGTCTTTACTGTAAAACCTGATTTTTTTCCTCTGTTTTTAAACTCTATTTAATTATTTGAGCTATTTGTTTATTGCTGATATTTTAATGGTTTGTATGTTTTATTCTACTACTGTTGAAGAGTGAAATCAGTTCATTGGATGTAAAGCAATTTTTAAAATTGCTGTCTGCATAAAAACAAATTCTATTTTCCACTCTAATAAAGATATATTGTAACTCTCTTAGATCCAAGAAGAATAATCAAAAAATGTTTTGACAATTAGAATGTGTTTATTAAAGGTATTGACTATAAAATAAACAAATTAAATCAACTAACATATTTAACATATATCTGTTTATGGTCAGATTTTTGTTTGATTCATGTAAACTTAGCTCTCAGTTGTGTTACATTTTAAGATCCTCTTTGTAATCTATAACCTAAAGATGGCTAAATTATGAGTATTTATTATCAGAAAAGAACAAGATAAACTCTGTATCTAATTGAGTTAAACTTTTGTTCAAGAGCTTAAAAAAAGGCACTTTACAAAATGAAAAATTAAAATCTATCACTACCCCCTGCCAATTCATATGAGGCCTAAATATCATAATCAAATGTTTCTTCTTATTTTTTTTTTAAATTTTATATATTGGATAGGGGATCCCATCACACATTGCCAGATGAGATGCATGTATTAATGCCAAGTATGAATACACAAGTTTAGAACTGGTCACATGTGATGCATTTCTTAGAATGGATGTTAATGCCAGGTTTAAATAGGACCTACATGAGCTTTGCCTAGGAATTTGACTCCTAATTGGTACTTGTCATTTTACTATCTCAAGAAGATGGTAGTAAAGTAACCTACTGTTTGCTATTTGCTATGAAAAACAGAAACAAAATGATTTACTTTTGCAAGGCTCTGGTAAAATGTATGTAGATCTGTGAGCGTAGATTCTAATGGAACTAATGGATATATGCACAGATTCAAAGACCATAACTGTCAGGTTGGAACATCTTCAAAAACAAGCAACAAGGTCCAGTGGCAGCTGTCAGGTGACACTGATAATATTCATTTGAGAGCGATATAATAGTGTTTATTTCTTAGTAGCTCTGACAGACATATGTATGTTTCATTCATCCTGTATCAGTGGTTAAAAACTAGAGGGTTACAAGTGATGTGAAAAATATTGCTGCGTGGAAAAAAAGGTATATATTCAAAATAATTTTAATTTTGAATTTGATTTTTGATTGACATAGCCATCCTCAATTTTTTTATGTTTATTTATGCATCTGCCCCCAGCTCATAATAATCACCCCAATTCTGTAATTCCACTGTGCTGCTAATCCATGAGTGTTTGCTGGTCACTGGGTCAGACAGTGACCAGTAGGGGGTGGGGAGAGAGCTCCCCACCCCCTACTCTTTTATGATACCATACATACTTACACACTCTCACACGCAGAAGCTTTTTGTTTACGAGTGAATGCCAGATGGAAAACAGCCCAAAAAAATACATATTATAGACAATTACATACAGGTACTATGTATATGTGTGTGTGTGTGTGTGTGTATATATATATATATATATATATAATCACACAACTGAAGGGCTGTGAGATACTGTTAATAGCTAGAAGTAATATAATGGATACAGACCTGCACATATATAAGCCCCTTTCAGACATGGGACATGTAAGCATTAATGGCTTTATTGATCTGTTAAAGCCAGCATTCAGTCATCGAGACAGCGGTCACTTTTCTATTAAGGCTTGATATCATGCTTCATTCAGGTGTTCCCGTGAAAGTGATAAGAGAGTCGGACAGCACAATATTTGTAATTCCTGCATGATTGGACTTTACATTATACATCATTTAATCTAAAAGTTGCCTTTTTAAACTTTCTGTGTTACAGTCTCTGTATTTGGAACTGTATTCAACACTTGGTATTTACTAATGTCTTGTAATATGCTTTCACAGTTATGTTTACCCTTCAGGCCTTTAGCAGTGGTCAGAGCAGTCATCCATTACAGACGTGAGCTGTCATCATGAGTGTCAAACTGTCAAAGCTTCAGTAGATCTCTGCTGCAGAGACCACATTCGATCAGAACTTTCAAAATGAAATCTGACGGTAAGCAGGATCTACAGATTTACAACTAGGTGCAGATGTATTTGGAGAATGGTAGTTTTAATGATTTTGCATTTTGTGTACCGTTAAATGGAAATGGAAGAAAGGAATCAAGATGTGATCAAAGCGTAGACTTAAACAAAACCATAACTTTTACAATTTGGGAATTAAAGCCAACAAAAGCAAAGCACATCCACTTTCATGGGCTTGAAAGTATTTGGATCATTAACTGAAATGAAATTAGTTGAACAGGTGTGATCCATTCCCTCGTCACTTCAAGACAAATGAAGCAGATAAAAACTGGAGTTGGTATGAGGTAGTGAGTTGTTTTTTGCCACCGGTTTGAGTGGAGCTACCAATATGAAGTCCAGGTTGTTAGTATTACATTGAAAAAAAGAACAGCAACATAAATATATAAGAGAGTACAAAAACCTTGGGTATGGCCAAATCAACCGTTTGTTGCATTCTTTAAAAGAAAGAAAGCACTGGTGAGTTCAACAACATCAAAAGACCCAGAAGACCACAAAAGACATTTTATGTGAATGATCACAGAATAACTGAAGAAAACCCCCTTCACAGCATTAATGCAACAACAAAAGTCTGGAGAAGCTAGGTATTTCATTTTAAAAACCTACAATCAAGAAACACCTTTTAGAGTCTACATACAAAGGGTTTACATCAAGTGCAAATCACTGGTACATCTATATGTTCTGGAATCAGATTCCTTGAACTGCTGAAGCAAGAGAAACTTGAGTGACAATGACAGGAACCAAAATTTTTGAAAAACTGCCTTTGTCTAAATACGTTAGGACTGATCTGTATGAGTGGGGTTTTTAAAGCTGTGCTTTCTTGCCTAGGTGCCATATATACACAACTCACCCATGATTCCTCTCCTGCATTTTGTTTTGTGGTCTTTTGACCAGGTCATATACCACCTGGGCATCATGGCAGTTTCTTGCATCCTGCTGCTGGCCTTAATATTTTAGGACTGCGAAATACAGTTTCAGTTGACTGAAACACAAAATCTCTGGTTGTTGCCAGTTCTCACCAGACCAAATTAGTTTCTGTCTGACCTAAAACCACTTTAAAAATGGTGATGTAAACATCTGGAATATCGCAGAATTAAAGCAAAGGATGTTTAAGCTTTTCATTTCTTAAATGTAGACTTGGGTCTGTTTCCTGGCTCCTGCTCTGTAAGTATTTGTTATTTGGAAATGTGCAACCAAAGTCATGTTATATTATTTTTTCTAAATTAGTACAGCTACATTCTAAATGGCTTTTTTATGTCTGTAAAAACTGGATTTTGTAGCACTATGGAGCCAAGTCATGTTAGTGGGTGAAAGTGTGCCTGCTCGTCTGCATGTGATAAGTTGCAGGCCGAGCTAACTGGGTGTTCTCTTCTCGTCCTACTTTTGCGTCCAAGCAGGCAGGAAAGTGGGACAGACGAGCAGGGAAGTAGCTATTCTTCCCAGTTTGTCATGAGTTAATTAAGCAACAGCAAATTCGATGTTAACAGATTGTTTTTGTTTTGCCCAAAAACGGAATTAAACATTTGACTTTGTGTGTCGGTGAACTGTCATTTACCCAGATCTTTGTTGTTCTTAGAGCGAGGCAGAGTGAGTTGATGTGGGTGGATGTTCACATGAACCACTACCGTTCTGTTATGTAACGGGCGGTTCAAGTCGGCCCTTCTGGAAAACAAAACATAGACAAATAGAGGGGGGTGGGACGGAGACGATGACTGCCTGAGAAGAAGGAAGACGGGACAAAAACATCCAAAGTAGAAGGAGAGAATATAGTATGTCATTCTCTGGACATCTGTTTTCTCCTCATCTATTTTCATACAGATAGTATTTAAGTGGGTGAATTAAAAGAGCAGAGGATTAAAGAGAATTCTTATTAAACCAGTCTGATGTATTTTAATGTGTTTTT
Organism: Zenarchopterus dispar; assembly: GCA_028564865.1. Taxonomy (NCBI): domain Eukaryota; kingdom Metazoa; phylum Chordata; class Actinopteri; order Beloniformes; family Zenarchopteridae; genus Zenarchopterus; species Zenarchopterus dispar. The sequence continues at coordinate 15,582 of JAOWBL010010977.1, read as the reverse complement.
ATTTCTTTTTCTATGATGTGTGGCTTCTAGGTTTTGGCAAATGAACATAGGTTGAGAAATGGGTCATGTAGAATTCCTGTGGGATGATCAGCCATTCACACGCAAACATATACACATACACACATGCACACAAGCACATAGTCCATCTATCTTTAGAACTGAAAACAAACTAGAAATATGCAATTTCACCCCAACACTTGACCACATGTATTTGTGCAGTCACTGATGCATGCAGCATCAAATTCATGGATGTATGCACACTACAGATTATCCATCCATGCAGAAAAAGTCTCACATTGTTGTCATGGCAACTCCAGTCTTTCTATTCTATGCACTTTCCTGACAAATGACCGTGCTCTATCATACAGCATTGGCCACTTCTTCAAATTTGCTGATGACACTACTCATGGAGGTCTCATTAGCAACAATGATGAATCAAATTACAGAATTGAAGCAAACTAGCTTGCCACATAGTAGATAAAGAGCAGCATCTGCCTACATGAGAAAGAAATGAAAGGAGTCAACATTGACTTCAGCACTGCCAAAAACAACACTCTCCACTGACCATCAGTGGAGTTGTGGTAGAACTGAAGTAAAAAGGCTTTATTGTCCACTATAGTGGAAAATAGTGTCTGGCTGAATAAAGGCAGAGCCACAACAAGACCAGACAGAACCATCAGGACACGCAGAAATAGCCACTTTATAAATAAATCAGGTAAACAGGGAACTTTTCCTGGAAAGTTACTCACTCTTACTACCACTGAAAGCTTTCTGATTGGATGCATCATGGTGCAGTTTGGTAGTGCCTCAGTTGCCAATCACCATGACCGTTGGACAAAGTGAATACAGCTCAGATTACTGGTGTGGTGCCTAGCCACCCTTTGTCTTGGATATCTGCAGCCTCCACCAATCTTTCACACTTGTCACATAATCACTTCACTCACCTGCTTTTATGCCCTTAGGCAAGCCCATCCAAAGTGGCAAAGCGCTTCATTCGCTTGGCTGTTGGGAAGCTGAACTCCCATCCCCCAACACGAGAAAGAACAGTAGTCTAGATTCCTGTGTTGTATGATGTTGCTGATTCATCATTTAAAGTTACTTAAAAGTTACAAGTTGGTAGTTGATACTGGTCAGTAGTGGGTGTTATGGTTTGGTTCATCCTATTTTTTTTATATTAAGAAAGAAAATCATGTGCTCCACCATGAACACATGCGTCTTTGTTTGACGTTTTTTTTCTTCTTCTTTAAATTCAAATTTATTATCTTTTGACAGGATGCAAGAAAGTGGGAGAAAGAATTAAATAATCTCTTTTAAAAGAAGAAATAGCATTTAATTTGTGATGTGAATAAGGGTGTTACTGGTTACCATGTGGTCGTACAGGTGGTTCATGGTGGAAATCAGTGTGCTGTTATGCTGTCGTCTACACTAAAGTTCAACAGCAGCAACAAAGCCAGTTTTCACATTTTTCATCATCAGCACGAAGTCCATCTGAGGCAGCAAATGTTTTTTCTTCCAGACAGTTGCACTTTTAGCGTCCTGGAGCTACTCCAACCGTCTGAGCTGACTATTCCCTTTGCAGTCAGCAAACCCAACCCAGGGCACGTTGAGATATAATCACTCAGACCATGACTGGTGATACGTTAGGATTGAGTTTGGTTCATATCTGTTTATGATAAGGATGTTGGTCACTTGACCAAGTGCACAGAGTGGAGCTGGTACACGATAGAATATGTTGTCATATCTAGTACTGTCCTTTGTGGGTGAAGGTGAACGCTGACCTTTCAAAATCAGATCTGTGTAACATTTGAGCATCTGGCAGGGAATATAAATACAAACTAATCACTGGAGACCTTTATGCATCGTGTCAATGTCTAATATTACTTTTACCTCTGTCTCGCACCTGATCCAAAGATAAAATTTTAAATATGTGTGAGATTCAGTAAGGTTCAATACAGAACCACTGGCGGACTATACAGCAACCAGTTACAACATTAAAACTACTTACTGAAAAGCTGCTAACAGTAGACACTGTACTTTGGATTATGTAGGTTGTGGTCCCTTGTGACTGGGCTTTGTTCACACAGATGATGCAGATTTTTCCCAGCAAAATGTTGTGTTTTAACTAAATTAGCAGTGTTAACTCATTTTACCCACTTCCTGATAATCATAATGTTATGGACCAATATATAGAGGTTATTTTTATGTTTGTTTTTGCAGATAATTTATTTTGTGCTCATAAGCCCAAAGTAAACTTTAATTTGAAAATCGCCTAGGCCAGGTGATTTTGCTGCGCTAGTGAGATACCTAGATGTTGAGGAAATGATTCTCAGCCTAGGGGCTGGAACCTTAGGGGCTCTTTTAGAGGGTTTCTGTAGTTTGCTTGATGTTTATGAAATGGATGGGGTAAGGGTTTGTACATTACTTCATCTGTACCACTGGGATAATAATCATTGGAATGGAATTTTTAGTGTTCGTGAGCTTCAAAGAGTGCATGCAAGTCTTATTTGGGATGGCGAATTGTGGTGGGCAGCCTGATGATTCTAGGGCATGCGTGTCAGTCTATTTTATCCTGGGTCACATCAGCATTATGATTTGTGTCAAAGGGCAGTTCTATAGCCTCTACAAGATTAATTTAATGAATCTATGTATTTATTTTTTAAATAATATAATCAAGCATTTATCTATTAATAAATTATAAATTATATATTATAAATTCATTACTATTGTAACAGTATTATAGACACTTGATAGACAAATCCGCCTTCAGCTGACAAAAAAAAAAAAGTTAAATTTTCTTCATTAGGCAGGAGCCTTTCTTTCACCTTTAAATGTCCTTCCCTTTCCAGTTTTCTTTTCTTGGACATTTTCTGTTCCAAAACTATCACTCTTGTAAGAAATGGCTTAATTTGGGATACTTCAATTCAATGGATAGGTGTCATCATGGTGCAGATAACAAAGTTGAGATGTATTTTGGGACACATCATTATGGTCCATATATAACTCCCCAAGCGTACAAAATTTAATGGTAAGCACTTTTTTTGTCTTTCCATGTTCTTGGCCAGATAATGAGATATTGGACTGTATTTGGTCTGCAGGTCTTGATTATGACATGTCTGTTCAGCCTTGAGTTTGACATATCTGTTCAAAGGGGTCATGATGTAAATCAGTTGGGAGAAATTGTTTCAAAAGTTTAATATTTCTTTCTATATCCACCAACCACAAATAGCCCTTTAGTGATCTCTTCCAGTTTAAGGACAAACTTCACAAGTTTGCAGTTTTGCTTTGCTTATGTTCCTGGGAAGTAGCGTAAAATACGTAAACCATTTATTTTTTGTAAAAATAAAAAATCTGACATCTGAGATAAATAACATGTTGTGTAATCAGAATTTTTTGCTGTCTAGTTGGTAAACAAAGTGCAGCTTAATTTGAACTGAAACTTTTATTGAAAATTGGACATTTTAATATTTATCCGCCTGCAACAGAAACACTGTTTGATTCAGGATTGTGTTGAGTATTATAATCATTACATGTTCCTCAGTTACACTGATGCTGTTGGTAGTTTATTGGGCTTCAGAATGATTTTCTTAGTGAAAATAAAGGATCTTATTTGACTGATTTTTACGGTAGTTTTGATGATGTTGACATAAGCAATCAGTTCCTGAAAATCACATCACTTTCAGTAGGTTTTTCTTCTTAACACATATTGAAAGAAAACAAAAAAAAAAAATGTTTCTGGATGTGTGGAGGCTTGCATGTGAGTATTTTTGTCTGTGAAGTGGTAACCACAAAGCCACTCTTACTGGATTTTACTTTGCTGTACAAACACTGACTCTTTAGTTTCTTGCTTTATTTTTGTCTTCTCTCCACTACTCCATCTCTCCTGATAATCCCTTGCCTGTCTTCATCGCTGTCTCCAGATGTTCAATTATAATTTCAAACATTGTCGTGTTTGATGTGAGACTGTGCTGAATGTCGGGGGTTGATGGTGTTGCTTTGAAACCACTTTCTGAAACTATTTTTATGCTCCTGTGTGTGGTTATGTAGTGTAAAACCTGTCATTACTGCACTGCAGGGAGGAGTCTCGCCTTTTCCTGCACAACCAGAGGATGCAGCTGCAACACACACTCACACAGACTGGATGGTTGCTTTGGATATCTTCAGGCAGAGACAGCCTTACTGTGCAGAATTTAGTTTTAAACCAGCTGGAGCTCAAATATTCAAGTGTCTTCAGCCAATCAAAATACTGCATAATAAAGACAGGACGCCAAAACTATACAAGACTGTCAGAATACTTCCACAAGGTTCAGAGGTAGACTTAAAATGTTATTACAGTTATTATTTTTTCCCTCTTAAAATCATATTTAGGACAACCCGTAAGAAGTTTTTCTGCACAGTAGATTATTCACATTTAACTCCTACAGTATTTGCTTCATTGCAAAGTAGTAATTTAGCAAGTTCTCATTGACAAACTCAGTGAAAAAATGTCCATTTTGGTTCTCTCACCAGGGTTTTAAAAGGGTTCAGAGTCGCTCGAGGTTTAAAATTGCTAATGGTGGTATCATCAAAAGACTGAGGCGGTGACACCCACGCACCTCAGCCTTGAACACCTCCTTGTATCGAGGCTGATGGACCAGGCAGGAAACATTTTGATGTTCTAATGTGTTCACAGTGCAGCACGATAAATCCACCACCGTGTAAAAACTAAATTATACCTCTTGAAGACAAAATAAATTTTAAATAGTGACATGTAAAAAGGAGAAAATAAGTTACATCTCTTGTAACAAACATTTAAAGTAATACAGTGTGTACAAATGTTATTAAAATACTGCTTAAAGAGCAAGAGAAGACCAGAGTCTAAACGGTGAACTCGTATATGCAAGCTGGTCAAAGCACTGAAGACACATCGGAGGTCAGTGAAAGAAAAACTCATCATCACTATCTTTAATTTTAACCATGAAATTCACCTCTCTGTCTGCGCTTATGACAAATGAAACCCATCCAAAGTAAGGGCTGGCAGATCGGAAAGCATGGAGGCCATGATGGCAGTGTCAATCAGTAGTGTAGCACACACCCTCTGCCATGCGTGGCCCCAACACTGCCCTCTGAATCCAGAGTAATCATCATTCAGAGTAATCTTTCTCACTTGTCTGGACAATTATCCTTGCTGTTGCTTCCAACTTTCAGACTGGACAGGGTGGGGTCACATGACTACAAACAGGCCACCAGAGGTAGTAGGTTTTTGGGTGAACACATGAACAAGCACATAGATGTTGAGAATGGTAATAGCAGGAGGGGGGAAAAAAAAAATATTTGACATAAGCAAGATCACATTGGATAAGCTTGAATGTCATTTTTGATTAATTTTTGGTTAATTGCACAGCCCTAGCTGGAACTTAACTCCTGTCAGCTCATGGCTAACTAACATTTTATGGGTAATTACATTTTTTTATGAGTACTGTCAGATCTGAAACAAGGACTACCAGATCGCCAACGAAGTGCTGCAAGGATCCTTTGATAGGTGAGGCTTGGTTAAATAACCACGGTCAGGGGAGTCCTGGGCATTTTTTGTGAACCCCAGTCGAGCTGTGCTTGGGACCAAAGTCAGACTGAGTTTAAGTGAAGCTATAGCAGTCTGTGGAACATGGTAATGCTTCGTGAAAGTGCACACTGGGGAAGTAATACTGAGTCTTCATGGGATCATTGGCAATGCACTTCTAGAAAGTGGAGGCAGTTTAAGAAGAGAGTCTCGAGTCTCTTTATTGTTCAATTTCTATGTGAAAAAGGCATATGAGTTGTGTCAGAATGAACTTCTTCACAGTGATTTGCGCTTGCTTAGTTGAAGGAAAATGACAATTTAACAGCTTAGGCAATGTTTTTGAATGGTGGGGATTCCAGTTTAGGTTCAAGATTGTATTCTTTGTTTTCTTTTTTCCCTCATATTTGATTTCATATTTTGATTTCACTTGATCCATCGGTCTTTGTATATCATCACTGGAGTTAATTGTGGGGGTGGAGGGCTTTAAATCTCTTGCTTACAAGCATTTAGCATAACTACACATTGTAGCCTAGTAGCATGGCTTGAGTTGATAAATTTTCAAAGTTATTAGGAGGAAAGTCAAGAGGTAAAGCCACTCTATTTGTCAGCGTCAACTCTTACCACAATAGGACAGCATATCAAGACGGTCCATGTGTCAGCCCTTGCTGTAAGACGCAATAAACTGCACTTCCAATGGGAAAAAGTGGTGTTACAAGATGTGCTGGATCGTTCCCACTTATTATGACAGGATCGTCAGTGGCTGTCTTGTCAACATCTATATGTCTCATGTGGTCAGAAGTGGTAATGCTGCATAGTGGCTTTAATTTATGTTCTATATTTACTATGGTTAAATTATGCGCATCCATGCCAAATCCCCCCTCAAAAAAAAGAAACTGACCCAATGACATAGGTGTTCCCTGCCTAAATGTGTTAATGAAACCAAAGCAAAAATAGGTTCTAACAAATGCAAACATTTTTTTCCTTCCCCTCCCTCCCTTTTGTGCTGTGGTAGTGTTTTGAGATGACAGAGTTCTGTGTTAATCGGTGGGCAAGAAAACATTCTTGTGTCCTTTGTGGTTCAGCCTCCACATTCCTGCTTTGTCTGAGTGTTTGCACAGTACAAGTCTTTGTACAACAAACTAAGGTCTCAACAGTTCACGCCACTGGTCACATGCAGGTCAAAAAGTCTGTCCAACCAACCGTAACATTTGTCTGTCTCTCTTCAACACGATGGGTGATGGGTTCAGTTTCATTTAGGCTACAGAGTTATAGGAAGGAAGATGATGTCACAACCTTGTCACACAACAGCCACAAATATGCTGCCGTTTCCTGTTGGCCTGCAGGCTGCATCATGTCCCATTAAAATAACTTGTAACAACTCATGTGACTGAGAAGCTTGAATTATTCTCAACCCGAATACTGTCAGTACAAGCTGAAAGATTTCTGCACTCCTATTTGACGAGACTGGAAAATTGGCAAGCACATGGCTTTTTTTTTTTTTTAATTTTTTTTTTTTCTTTTGTGGATTTCATCTGACAATGCAAGTACTATTATCATAAATGAAAACTGCATTAGTGGTGACTTTTTTTGTTTGTTTGTTTGTTTTTGTTTTTTAGATGCTGAAAGTCATTGATTATTATGGCTGGTGCCTCTTTAACAGATGGGTGTGCAGCTGGGATTGTGTAGATGTGCATTTCTCAGCATCTGAGGTCCTTAATTAATCCAAACTTTTGAAGGTCACTTTTGCCTCCAAGAGGTCAAGTGTGGGTGCATCCCTCCATTATGTACAGTTTATGGTGCAAACACGCAAACTGTGCACTTAATTGTCCAAATCATAACCACATCCACATAAACACAGGATTGATCAGTTGTTGCAGCAGTAGCACAGGAAATAAAGAGAAGCTTTATATGTGTCATGGGGTCAGTGTCCTGAGGGGTGTATGATCTTTTGTCACTTCACATGAATGCTTGTATAAGTACTTTTAAATGTAACCTGACAGATGTGTGTCTGTATTTTTGTCTGCTTCGAGGTCGTACAGTAAAAGCTCATTAATGTCACAGTCATGTTTCATTATAGTTCTGGAGTTTCATCTCAGAAGATAAAAACAATAAATGGAGTAAAATGTGCCAGACACACACTAATAATCATAAATGTGTGTTGTTGAGTCAGGCTGCTGCTGTTTGCTCAGACGATGAAAGCAGGACTGACGGCCTCTTTGTTCCTTATTCATTCTGTTTAAAATAGCACTTCCTGTGACTGTGCTGCCCATGATGCAACACTGCTTTTGCAGTTGATGCTCAGATGCAGCTGTGATTTCCACTAATAGGAACTCCACAGTACGTCTGACCCAGGAAAGCTGTTCCTAAGGAAACTTGAGAGGCTCACAGTCCAGTTGCTTATATCAAGAACAACTTCAGTAGAATGTTGTTGTTTTTTAAATTATTATTATTATTATTTTGTTTTCTTGAATCATTTTATCAGTTGTTTGTTTATTAGGATTACTTGTAGTTCCAGGTTTTCAAGTGTAAGGAGTCTGCTTTCCTACATGATAACATCCTGGAGCGAAACACTATAAATCACCCCTGAAGGTTTCACAGTGCATGAGTCTTCATAACTCCAACATGATTCATGAGAGATGTGGTCTTTTTCTCGGAGGACTTGCTGGATTTTAAATGAACACTGTGTAAGTGGTGAATACAAAAGAACAGCACGCCTTTTCCGTGATATTCGCCTCTAGAGGAAATGAACTCTCGTCTTGCTCTCGCTCCATTAAGAAAACAAAATATTTTCAAGTGGCTGAGGCTCAGCCTCTGCAGAACAATGTGGAATAATTAGCCTGACATTTCTTGGCTTTATTTGGCAGCTGCTGATAAGTTAAGTTGTTGCTGAGCTACGCAGGATGTGATGTCACCGATCCTGACCTTGAGCAGTGGACTTTAACTCCTCTCAAAAATATTGACTTCTCTGAATTTAGCAACAGTTGTACCTTAAAAATATTTCTCTGCACCTGAGATTGTGTCTAAGTTTTTACCCCATTCATTTCAAATAAGCAAATAAAAGGATTCATAGCACCAACAGTTTGAACAGACTGATATCTTTATTTCAGTTATCAGCAGAGCTCAGACTGTAGATCCAACAACAATGTGGTTTTATTTTGTGACCATAAACCTTTTTTTTAAAATGCATTTATATAGCTGGGTTGATTCAAGTGCATTGCATATCTCCACTGATGAAAGTAAACAGTTGATGCTGTTCTTTTATTAAATCAGAGCATATTGCTGGATTGTTAATTCTTTAGTAAATCTAAGTAGTAGTAGATTAGACAATATATTTTAAAGGTACCCTGATTAAAAGCATTAACCCTAAAAGGCTAACTACTCGGGGTATGCTATGTATATTGGCTGTTCATAACTGCAGTATATTTTTGCATTCACTGATGGCATTGTGCAACAGTTGTCATTATAACTTCAGTAGGTAGTTTTTTACCTACTTACAAATGTAGAAGGAATACTGCTAGTTGTGCATTGATCTTCACACCTGCATTTGCCAAAATCAGCAACTAGGAAAAGTAGCACTTACTCAAACTGTGGTAAGGCAGATTTGTGTTTTGTTGAATGTTTACTGCTTCCCCCCCTTATACTTAGGATTTCCTTCTGCGCAGTGACACCAGGGCGTTCATTGGTCTCTCACTGGTCACTGATCATATGTCATACATCCCTTCAGATATTTGACAGGTTAGGTATTTGTTGGCAAAGCGACATGTTAGAATTACTCTACGCTAGTATTTACTCCTCACTAGACTGCTGGCTTGACTCCTAGAAAATCCTTCAGAGTGGAAAATGAAAAAGACCTAAATGCTCCATCCAGTTTCTCAACTTGATTAATATGAGAGCAGAATGCCATCTTGGTTCAGACTACTTCATTTGAGGTGAGGAAGGAGAGCGAGTGTGAGCGAATTATATCCCCTCTAGTGGAAAGTCTTGACTGTTTACTCATCGACAGTGTTTTCAGTGGCTTAATTGAAATTCTCACTGCTCTGATATCTGTTCCTGTGTTGTTGTGTAATTATGTTTTTTTTTCTGTTTTGTCTGCAGACCTCTCAAAGAACCGACTGACTGATGTCCCCTTGGAGGTCTGCCACTTGGTTGCCTTAGAGACACTAAATCTGTATCACAACTGCATCAGGACCATCCCAGACAGCATCATCAGCCTCCAGTCGCTCACATCTTTAAACCTCAGGTACATACATTTATATACTTTCTTTAAAGTGTGAAATGCCAAATAAAGGTTGGTTTCTTCAGTCAGGGGTGTTGCCTTCCCTTATTCTGCAAGCAGTGTTATTCATCCTGACTTCACAATATGTGAACCGGAATGTTCCAGGTTTTTCACCAAACATTGTGCTCCTCATCATGGTCAGATATCTCCAGTTTGGTCTCATTAATCCAAAGAAACTTGCTACTAATGTCTGCATTTCTGAACATTTAAGTCATGCTGCTATTTTCTTGTTTAGAGACAAGAGCTTTCCCATGAGAGCACCATCTACACAAACCATACTTATAAATCGTTTTCTAATGGGAATATCAAAAACCTAAATATTTTACACACTCAGTGATGTCTGTAGAATCTGAAATGTAGCTCTTGGTTTGTTGCTAATCATTGCACAGTCTGAGTTTCGTGCGTGAGCGTAAACGGTAGTTTGTCACCCCCCATGCTTGTGGGGTTGCTTCAGGAAGGGCATCCGGCATAAAAATCAGACCAAATCAATATGTGGACTGTGATCCGCTGTGGCGACCCCTGCTCAGAGGGACTTAGCCAAAATGGTTGAGAGAGATTCCACAGTTTAACTTTGGGGTGGATTTGTTGGGACATCTGTGTTGAATGATTCATATTTTTTTCTGTAGAATGATAGACGCCACATTGTTTGAAAATGGCTTTGTAGCCTTATCCAGATTGGTTGCTTCCCTAAGATCATTGCAGATGTCTTTCCTTGCTGGCATTATGTTAATACACAGCTGAATGCTCTGGACAAGCAAGCTACAGAAACTTCAGCTTTTATAGGTCTGTGACCTGCTGAAGACTAGTTACTGCATTTGATGCATAGCCACTTAAACTCCTAATTCTGTGGAAGCAAAACGGTAACATGCAGCTTCTCATATACTCATTCTGTGTTTGGTCTTTGTTTTTGGAAAAAAATGACACGGTTTAATATCTTATATTATGTGTTGTTCATAAGATTGTCATTACATATTTTTTAGATCTGGTAAGGACCTGATGATGTCATGACCTATAAAAATTACACTTTGTGAGATGGTACGGATAGACAGGACAACAAATTGACCAAAAGACTCTGGTGTCTTTTGTTGCTTCAAGCATGTAGGATTTCCAGCGTTCTTTCTCTCTCTGAGCTGTTTGTATGACATTTAGTTACTGCACATGTGTGTGAGATGGGGGGGGGGATGCACTATCCTTGCAAGTCAGCTCACATAGCTACTGAAGCATGAATTGTTTAATCTTAAAATCTTCCACACTCACACCTGACGCTGACCCCACACACTGTAATCTGTCACGCTGTGTTTAAAGTTCAAGGTGCCTTCTCTCTCCATCTGGAACATCTCTGTGAGACTCACTGTACAAGTGAATGCCTGAATCATTTTTATGTCTTCCTGCTTCCTCCCACAGTCCAAAAGCATCCCTGTGATTGGTAACTGTAGGAGTGAGAGTTGGTGTTCATTCTTGTTAATCACCGAGTTGTCCTGTGATGGTCCATCAAACGGCCCAGTCTCTGACCCGATGATATCTGGGACAAACACCTCCTGACCCTGAATAGAACAAAGTTGGTTTAACAAAATAGATTCAGTCAGAAGGTCTACATTGTCGTCAGTTCTTGTTCTTGCTGTGGTGGCGGCTCTCAGGTTATGATTTTTTGGCGTGTGATCACAGTCCAAATAATAATGAGCCTAAGCCTGTTTGTGTCTGTCTAAATAAACATTCTACAGGAATGGGAATTTGTGAGTTCTGGGTGTTTTTGCAATGCAATAGTTCCTGCTGAAGAGTTTGGTGATTGGTCATACACTGTGTGAATTTTATGAAACGCACATATTAAAGCCATTTTTCACATGAACACCAATATTTTTTAAGTTGCTGTTCTTAGAAGTAGGATGTACTTTGCTGGAGATGTTTCTTCACAAATGGAATGACAAATGAAAGCTACACCATAATTCATAAAGTAGTTAGTGGAATTTGTCTCCTTTTCCCTACAGCTCATTAAACATAGCGGGTAAGGCTCCCTGTTTGTGTATTTAAAAGCTTCTTGTTTTTGACATGATATAAAAGAACTATGTTTTTCCTGTGCTCTAGAGCACAAATTTGGACATCCTTCACAGAGAAAAATTCTGATTCATCACAACTCTGTAGTTTTGCTTTGAGTAGCCTGAATGTTACAATATTTGGTCGAGTCACATATTCAGACCCAGCTCTGAGTAAAGTTATCCAGACTTGTTATTTTTTCTGCAGTGTTAACACTTCCTGAAGATGTTCTCCATACAGCTTGGCCTATATGTTTTATTTTGTAGCCAGATTATTTTAACTGGATAGAAAAAAAATTGAAACTTTTCGACTGATTTTGTTTTTATAACACATTAACATGCAGGTGTTGAGAAACAAGAAAGCATTTATGGGAGATATGTATCATCTTATGTGTCCTTCATATGTATGAATGAGTGTTGTGTTTGTTTTGCAGTCGTAACCAGCTCAGCTCTCTGCCTGCCTGTCTATGTGGGTTACCTTTGAGAGTCCTCAACGCCAGCAACAACAAGCTGGTGAGCCTGCCAGAGACCATCGGCCAGCTGCACAGCCTCATGGAGCTGGTGAGTCCCTCGATACTCCATCACAGTGTGCTGATGTCTGGACAGAGTGGCTGTGGAGTGCTTTTGCTCCTCCCACAGTGCGACCTCAGGCCACGCCATTTCAGTGTTTCAGAGGCGCTCCCGAGCACTGCTTTCAGGGCTGGACTCATGAGACTGCAAAAGGCGTTTACCCAAAGTTTTTCAGAGCATGTGAGAATAATGCAGTAATCTGTTTAAGAACTTATTTCTCACCAGTTTTTTTTTCCTTTTTCTATGATGGATGAAAAAAAATGGCATCAAATAAAATGTGCTTTTTGAGTGCTGAAGTGAACCTCTCCTCGGTTGAAATGTCTTCTGAGACCTTCAGCAGTGCTTACCTATGATCTCTATAGGTTAACATAATATTGATGTACAAGTCAGAGCCTGGTCGTGGCATCTCCTTTTGTAGATCCACTGCCTTTCTGGTGTCTAACTTCCTGCCAGCTCGATCTTTCGTGTGTTCTGTCTGTGGTTGAGCACCAACGTAGACTCAGCATGTATCTGTAAAGAGCAATGCTTCTGAACCTTGTTCTGGTGGTACCACTCATCAACTAGAATGGCTGCAATTCACAGTGGGTGGCAGCAAGCTGCCACATCTCAGTGCTTCCACGCTTGGTGGGACCTGTGGGTTAGTTGGCTCTGCCATATGTCCACTGTCACTTCATTAATGATGTGAGACGTGGTCCCATAATGCAACATGCAGTTGCTCCAAGAGACAACCTGGACAATAGTCCAAAGGTACTTTGGGTCAATTTTCTGTATAGCAGGGGATGGCGTGAGCTAGACACCTGCTCAAATTAATCAACTATTCCTTCAAGTGAAGTTGAAACTGATATTTTAAAATAGAAACTCTCCTTTGTGCTGCTTTAAAGTTGCAGCATATAACGAGCACTGACATCTAGTGGTCTAGTAGCAACCATCTCAACCACTTCAACCCACTTTCCAGTTTTGCTAGAACTTGTGACAGTAACAGAAATGCAAACGTATGAAAACAAACCCAAATAAAGCAATAACGTTAAAAGGAAGAGGCCCAAACCCTTGAATGTCCCAACCTGAACCACTTAGGTCATGGAAGGTAGCAATACTGGAGTGTAAAAATACTTCTACACATCATAAAATATATACAGCCTATGTGCATGTATGTGAGGCTTACTGTAGGTACCTGATAGTTAGTTCCTGATTGGGTTTTGGTTAACTTTCTCTCACTTTCATCTTCATTCTCCCCACCAAGTCAATAGCATTGTTTGGAAAGTAGCTATAGAAACAATGTCAAGTGTTTTATTTAGACTTGACTCACTTACTGTAACTCATGTTTGGAGGAGAAGGAGAGGACTGGAAATACAAATATAATCAATCAAAATAAAGTGGACCTGGAAACACTGAACAGTACTGTTTTCTTCTTCTACTAACCTTTTATGGTGGTTATATGGCTGCTTTCACAAGCAGAAGGAACTTTTTAATAGAAACATTTATTTAAATACTATAAATTATTTTTCAGCCAAGTATATAACAATTGTTCCTTATTGTAAAACTGAGTCAACAATACAAGCCACTGTTAGACGTTACCAACTTTCAATTTGGTAATTCGTATTTAGGCAGTTTTTTTCCCCTCCACTGAAAGAGCTGCTGCTTTGATCTTTACTTCATGCTTCTCTTTAATCAGCTCAGTGATAAACTTAAAATGTTTTCCTTTGTAACGTTATTGCTCTGAGTGGAGATATGCTTTCTGTTAAGCTTTGAAATTGTCACAAGAGACATCTGGTTGGGCTATAACGTATGGAAATCAACACTGAGGAGTAAATCGCTGCTGACATCGTTTGTTTTCTTTTTTTTTTGCAGGACATCAGCTGTAATGAGATCACAGCCCTCCCTCGTCACATTGGCAGACTCAAAGCGTTGCGTGAACTAAATGTACGCCGAAATCTTCTCTGCGTCCTGCCAGAAGGTGAGATGTTAAAATATAGACTGTTAAATATTCTTTATTCATTGTTTAAATTACATCACTTATCATCTTTCTGTATATTTACACATTGATTTGCTTTGTAAATGTTGAGTTTACACAAAAGCTTGTTTTTTTTCTCTTTAAACAGGGTGCAATTCTTTTGTATTTTTTATATGTTGATTTTTTTTCTTTATCATGTTTGAACCCCACAGGGTAATTTTTCACTTTAAAAAATCCATTTTAGGTCATTTTAATAGGAGCAGAAAATTCTTTAGCTTGCAATGAAACACAGAATAATTGCACTTTTTTTTTCCCACATTGTGTAAAGGATACGAGACTCATTTTAAACCACAGAGTCCTCTGTCTGCACCACCACACCCATCCCAACCCCTAAAATATACTTAACCCTCCACATGACCGAAGAGTGACCTCGAACCCTCAAAGGTCTGAAATCAGCTGCAACCCTTTGGATGTCATCAGTAAGGGTTCTACCCAGCCTGGCTGACTGTGTCTGTGCTGATTTGCTGAGGCTGCAGAGGCAGCAGGATTCCCTGCTAAAATCACCGGATCTGCCAGAAAAACCGACTCTGAGAGTTAACAGGGGTTGTTGTGCTTTGATACAGGACGTGTTACCAAAGTCTGCTGAGGATCCAGTGTAATGAGGGTTTCTTTTAGTGAGTAAACATTGTTCATCTCATTACGTTTGCTGGGAAAACCCACATCCTGGCATTCACATGGATGCTACTTTGACGCTTGCTACCTACCTAAACATTTTTGCAGACTGCCCACACATCACCCACATAGTTAACAGCACTCGCACACCGTGGCAGCCTCCTCCTGCTAAGGCAGGTCTGAAAGTGTTCATCTGACCTTCCAACCCCCTCCACACCAATCTGATGGCATCTGTGAGAAGCCAGGCCCACAACCCACCGGGTGCAAAGGATATACTGCTAATGTCCCGTTAAGAGACACCCAGTTGTTTGTCCAAACCCAGAGCAGTTTGATTGGATGAAGAGGATCTACTTGATATCAGGGTGGTCTTAAATAGTTTTGTCTGTGATTGGTGTATTTTGAAGATACAAATCAACTCTGGAGCTGTTTTCATTGAAACTAGCAGAAGGCTGATTTGAAGCCAGCAGTGTTCTATCTATCTATCTATCTATCTATCTATCTATCTATCTATCTATCTATCTGTCTGTCTGTCTGTCTGTCTGTCTGT
>JAOWBL010010967.1:0-40160 GCA_028564865.1 Zenarchopterus dispar | reverse complement strand
AAAGCGCTGTTAAAGTGACAGTCACGGTAAATTTAAATATCCAATCCATGAAATACTGCATAAGATTAGGAAAATTTATCAAGGTAAGTGTCTGTCTCTGCAAATCATAACTCTTGATCGTAACTGTGATCAGTTTTTATCGAAACTGGCATAAAAATAATAGCTGCACCCTGGCCTTGTGGGTGGGGGCAGGTCTATTAGAGCGGGAGCGTTAATTAGGAGAAGTACAGTAGGTCTTGTTAAAACCTGTTTATGACCATCTTGTCATCACAAACAGGATTTATGAGAGTTCTCCTCATGACTATAACTGTTAGACCGTTTAATATCTCTAGAAAATTCAACAACTTGTGAAGTGAAAGAGGACATGAAGTTAGTTGGTGTGAGAGAAGAGGCTGTAGAGGAGAGATAGAGGCAGATGAATCGCTGTGGCGCCCCTGAAGGAAACAACTGAAAGGAAAAGATGAGTGGAAATCAGAGAAATGGAGGTTTGAGTGCATCTATGAGTGTTTAGGATGTCTCCAGGACTTCTAAAGTACCACCACAGACCAGATTCACCAATGTATTTACAGCCTATGATCACACACTTGTAACGGTAACTTCTCACTGCCTTTACTACCAACTAGTTGGTGCAACTCAAACATGTAAATGACTTCTGAAAGTGGAAAATGAGAGTTTTCTGATGGACTACCATATGATACACTAGACATTAGGTCAAATGTGCCCTGAGAAAAGCGGTAGCATTAAGCGGCTAGAGGTTTGAAGAGTTTGTTCTGTTTTGGTGAGACATTTTTGACATATCAACAACCGTTCGTTTCTTTCTGTATCGCTCTCGACAGAGTTCTGCCCCAATGACCTCACAAAGACATGTGCGTGCACTCGCAGGTGAGACATGCCCACATGAGGAAAGAGAACTTGATGGAAAATATGTGGCGTCACCATCTGAAACAGACAAAAATGTCTGCGTTTTAAAATGTTTAAACCTGTTTTTTAAAGCCGTTACACTGACTGATGTCATTAAAAGAAACATGAACACTATTAGTTTCAGTCCAGAGCTCAAGTCAGACAAGTGATGACATCACCAACTAAAAGAATGAACTATTACACTTGTTGGCAACTAATTTTGTCATTGATCTTTTTGTTGATTACTTGCTGCAACCTGAGTCCCAATTAAACAAGAAAACGGTGCAGTCATGTCTTTAACTGGTATTTTTGAGTCAACTGATGGAGAAAAGGTGGAAACTGCCCACCTTTTGTCCACCAAACCAAAGTCCAAGTATCAAACTCTGTAACCAGGAAAGAAAAAACCATATCAGAACAGCTCTAGTGGTTTTTAACAAAATAAACATTCCAACAGTTGAAGCTGAAATTGATATTTTAACATACAAAAACTCCTAAGTGGTGTTTTGCCAAACTTTCCATTGAATAACTGAAGCAGTAGGAGCTTTAAAGAACGGATCTGTGATGTTTTAGGCTTGTCTGTGGTGAAAGTCATAAAACTGCAGTTTGTGTTCTGAGGCGGTCTCTAAAGAAAAGTCTGAAACCATCTGCTGACACTTCTGCTGTGGAGGGAGGAAGAAAAGGAACAGGACAAGGAAGACGAGGAAAAGAAAGAGGAGCAGGAGGAGGAACAGGAGGAGCAGAAGGTGAAAGGAGAGGAAGAGGATAAGGAGGGGGAGGGGGAAAAGGAGGAGAAGGGGCAGGAGGATGAGGGGAATATGGAGGAGAAGGAGGAGAAGGAGTCTCATACGTGGAAACAAATTCACCTGATTCAGGCTTGAATGAGGTCCTACAGAAAACCTCATCCCCGTGGTCCTGCTGAGAAGACGCAAACGCATGAAATGTTAGAACGGTTAGAAAATGGGAACAAGTGACGTCAGACGCTGTCAAAGGAATTCCTGCATGTTTTAAAATCGACTTTTACCATTTTAAACAACTTTTTAACAATTTTAAATAACTTTTTTAAAACAATTTTTAACAACTTTTAGCGATTAATGCTAAATGGCACCAGTCACCTCTTACCCTGTATGGTCCAGCTGCTCCGCCTTGAATGCCAAAATTGCGGAATTAGAGGACAAAATTCACCAGCTCTATTGCTGAGAAGGTGATGGAAGCCAGTGTTTTTGGTACTGTGAGGCCCAATGGACCCAGGTCTCAACATCTCCACGGTTTTCCCTGTCACTGGAATCCCCGATCCAGTGTCTCCACCGGGACAGGCGTCTTCCCCGCTGCCGCGGGACTCTCCTTGCCTGGGACAGGGGTTTCAGCAGAGGGGCGTTCACACTGGGACAACGCCTCTTTTGCAGCTAAGTTCAACATCGTTGATCATCGGGTTTCCCTGCCTGCAGCATGTAAATCCCAGCCTCCTGGCCCACCTCCTCCATCATCCTGTGGCCTCGGGCAACCACAACGAGAACGCGCGAGACGCAGCGCAGCGTGGCGCCACCCTGGAGTTCATGTCGGACGAGGAAGCACAACTGTGGATCTACTCTATGCCCGCTGCTCATCCTCACCGCAGCTCACGGCAGAGCGTCTGGGCCCTCTTGGTAGAGCGTCTGGGCCCTCTTGGCAGACCAGGCAGTCTGTTCACCAGAGATCATTCCAACGCTGCCTATGCCCCTTGGACCTAGCAGAATGCAATAACAAGTAACTTTTAACATGGCACTTCTCAACATCCACTCCCTGTCAAACAGAACTTTTATTATTAATGATTTGATTTTAGACAAAAAGATTGTTTATTTCTAACAGAAACATGGTTGGGCATAGATGTATCAGCAGTTCTCACTGAGGCTTCTCCCCCAAATTTTAGCTCTATATTTTCTGTTTGGAGGGCAAGAAGGGTGGTGATACTGTATCAATTTCTTGTACATCACTTGCTGCAAAGCAAATTTCATTTGATCAATTTACCACCTTTGAATATCATGTTTTTAGCTGCCCTCCAGTTTTATGCGTTATATCTTATAGACCACATAAAAATGTCCAGCTTTTATTAAGGAATTTTCAGAATTTTTATCAACCGTATATGCCTCCTATAATATGTTTGACTTGCACATTGATGTGCAGTCGGACTCCACAGTTTGAGTTTATTGACCTGCTGAACTCCATGGATTTTAACCAACGTGTCATGCAACAGACTCACAACCAAGGACACACTCTGGATCTTGTCATAAGCCATAGTATATCCACTGGTGTGTCCTCTGTTGTTGATTTGGCTTTATGTGACCACTTTTGTGTGTGTGGGGTTTTTTTTGTTGTATTTTTTTTTTTTTGAACATCACTGGTTTTATGCAGAGGGAGACCTCAGTGCAAACTGTGAGGAAACGTTACCTAACCCCAAAAGTCGCTGCAAATTTTATTGAGATCTGTTACAAGAATCCTCCAGTTATTTTACCTGCGTTCTGTGATTTTATCCTTGACAGTTTTAACAGAGAACTTAAGTCAAGTCTGGACGCACTAGTCCACTAAAGACAAAAAAAAGGTAAAAACTAAGCCCACCGTCCCTTGGAGAAACAAGGAAATTCGACAGCTTAGAAGAAATTGCAGGAAGGCTGAATGAAAATGGAGGAAAAACAAACTGTCAGTAAATTATTAGATTTTACAAGGACAACTCAAAATATATAACACCAAGGTTAAACAGGCAAGGAACAATTACTTTGCTAAACTAATTACTGAAAATAAACAATGTCAGAGTCTTATTTTCTACGACTGACAATCTAATTAACCCTGATTTTAATAAACACAGCCTTTGTAACTGCCACATTTTCATTTCTGTTTTATTTGTAAATCTCATTTTTATGTAATTTTGTGAAAGGCCGCTAGAGTGAGGCTTGAGTACACGCTTGTTAAGCTAGAAAAGGAGAAGAAGCGATCGCAGTGGGAAAGAGAAGCAGCAGGGAAGAGAGAATCAGCATGATAAAAGGCAGAAAAGAAAGATAAAAGTTAAGTTTAAGAAATAATTGAAAAGAATAAGACATAAGCTAATTCCTCTAAGGTGTACGGCCAACGAGTTTTCACCGGGTGCATTGTTGTCAGATAATTTTACCACCTGTTAGTTAATCAGAAGGAGTAGTGTAAGTTAATCCAATATATAAGAAAAGAGACAAACCAGAGAAAATTCTGTTTCAATTGACAATTCTTTGTGAAGGAAAAAGCAGATGGTTACATATCTCTGCAGAAGAGGTCGTTCTAGCTTTAGCTCGCTGCCTCTAATACATCAGGTACAGAGTCTTCAAGGTTCAGCCAAGAAAGACCTGTCTATTATGAAAAAACCTCCTCTTTTATACTTGTTACAAAGCGTGTGTCTATGTGCACACACATAGACACATGTGTGTATTTTTGTAAGGTGTGTAGTCCTCTTCTTTCCCGGGAGTTGCTCTTCTTTCTTCTTGATAATGGTCCGTCCGTTGAGTCCTGCAAAACAACCCTCTCTACTCTCATCGTCTAATTACCTTCCTCAGTTTGGTCACACACACATCCATTTAGGTTTTACTGACCCATCTTTGAGGCCTTAGTGTTGGTCTGTACCTGACTCCTTAGGATGTCTCCGTTATCTTCCCTTTGTCCTAAGGCCGTGCACCTGCTTCTAATCACACATCCTGATTCTGGTATGAATGAGCATTTGTCTATCAGACTATTCTAAACAACATTAATATCTGCTTTTTAGTGAAGCAGGATGCATGTGTATACATGTCCGAGCCAAAATATAAAAGCTATAAGCTAAAGTAAAATAGAATATAAAAGCTATAGACTAAAGTAAACCATAATATAAAAGCTATAGACTAAAGTAAACCAAAATATAAACGCTATAGACTAAAGTAAAACAGAATATAAAAGCTATAGACTACAGTAAAAATATTTACAACAGTATTTACTGACTTCATGCAATTTGGATGTTAATAAATGCAGCAGTGTCGGAAGCCACTTGTGTCTGTCATACCTGGAGGAATTATAGCCTTTGTATGAATGACCTTTTATGTGAAGAATTTGCAGAGCAAAATTGACCTTATTAGATTCAACATTTTATTTGACCAAACAACTGTTTTTAGTGAAACTAAAGGTGTGCTTTTACCTGAGAGAACACTGGACAGTTTTGTCCTGGTTGATGCTAAGGTGCTTGGTAGAGTTTCAGCCCCCAAGTCAATCTCACTACCTCCCTTTTAGATCCGATTCCCACTTCGCTTTTAAAAACTTTTTATGAATTCTTTGAAGGCGAGCTTTTAAATATTGTGAATTGCTCTCTTCAGACAGGTGTCTTTCCTTCTGCCTTTAAAACAGCCGTGGTGAGGCTTCTTCTTAAGGAAAACGATCTGAATCCTGATGTTTTTAATAACTATTGACCAGTATCCAATTTAACATTTTTAAGCAAAAGATAAACTTGTTTTTATTCAGTTGAATGATATTTTTAATCAAAAATTGTGTTTGTGAGCGATTTCAATCTGGCTTCAGAATGAACCACAGTACAGAGACAGCCTTATTAAAAATCATCAATGATTTTAGGTACATCCTGGTCCTGGTACTACTGGATCTAAGTGCAGCCTTTAATGCAGTAGACCACCTAATCCTAATCTTTATAGACTTAGGCACTTGGTTGGCCTCTGTGGCACTGCTCTTAACTGGTCCAGATCCTACCTCACAGATAGGTTTCTGGTAAATATGCTCCTCAGGGATCCATAAAATCAAATGTGGTATACCCCAAGGCTCAATTCTAGGCCCAATTCTTTTTAATATACTTTCACTTGGGGATGTCATTAGAGAACAAAGCATTAATTTTCACAGCTATGCTGATGACACACAGCTGTACATTGCCATGTCTCCTGAAGACACGCAGCCAATTGACGATCTTTTTAATTGTATTTTAGATTATTAAATCATGGATGACAGAAAACTTCCTCCAACTCAATCAGGACAAAAACCACAGTTTTAGTTATTGGTCACAAGACCAAAAGAAAGAAACAGTGCATGTAATTTTGACCATCTTTAAAGACATCTGATCAAGTTAAGAACCTGGATGTCATTCTTGACTCTGAGCTTAGTCTTATTCCACATGTTAAGAATGTGGAATAAAACACAGCATGATAAAAACAGGTACATCAGTAATTGTCCCTTTGATGAAACAGTAATTTTAAGCCTATTCAGTGGTAAATGTTGCCCTCTAGTGACCTTAAGACTAAGCAGGTGAGTTTATGTAATCAAACGGTTGAGTGTAACCATTTTGTTTGAGGGTTCGAAAAGAGAGGTCCTACGTGCCATGTCTGTTATATCTCATACATCTGCTGCCCTAGATAAGGCATGATCCGTACGTTTTGGTTTTTTTTTTAAAAAAAATGTTGATTTGGTTATGGATATTGCCTTATTTAGAAAAATGGTTTGTTTCTGTGTCTATGTAATCTCTTACTTCAGTAATGTGTGCTAGATGTTAGCCTTTATTTCTGTTGCCAGATAATTTTACAAACTGTTAATTAATCAGAATTAGCAGGTTTAACAGAATAAATCCAGTATTATAAGAAAAGAGACAAACCAGAGAAGATTCTGTTTCAATTGAAAATTCTTTGTTCAGGAAAAAGCAGATGGTTACATATCTCTTGAGAGGAGGTCGTTCGTAGCTTTAGCTCGCTGTCTCTAATACACCAGGTACAGAGTCTTCGAGGTTCAGCCAAGAAAGACCTGTCTATTATGAAAAACACTCCTCTTTTTATACTTGTTAGAAAGCGTGTGTCTATGTGCATGCATGTTTGTGCAGACTCATGTGAGTGTGTATTTTTGCAAGGTGTGTAGTTTCTCTTCTCAGGAGTTGCTCTTCTTTCTTCTTGGTCCGTCCCTTAAGTTCTGCAAGACAACCCCCCTACTCTTATCACATACACAACTGCTTTAGCTCAGATAGGTTTTATTGACCCATCTCCAAGGCCTTGGTGCTGGTCTGTGCTTAGCTCCTCATGATATATCAGTTGTCCTCCCCCCTCCCGAGGCAGCGCATCCACCTCCAGCCACACATTCCACTTCTGGTATGCGAGAGTTTGTCTAACAGACTATTACACACAACATTAATGTCTGTTTTGGTGAAGCAGGACGCATGTGTATACATGTCTTATGAGCCAAAATATAAAAGCTATAGGCTAGAGTAAAAAAAATTTACAACATTTCCTTGTTCATAGCATATATGCTAGTATAATAGTGTAATAAACCTTGCTTGTTCAGGTGGTGTTCGAGATTAGGGGAGAAGAAAAGAAAGGCACCAGGTTCTACCAAATTAAACCGTCTTTATTAAATAATTCATTTAAAGAAACACACAGCATAGACCACGGTAGGGGACAACCTTAAGGCTTGGTGACGCACCAACTAATAAGCCCCCCAAGCCAACAGATGAAGGAGCTCTACAAAGAGCTATAACCAACCACATCCTGTAGGGCACAGCAACCCGCACGGCATGCTACACTGCAAGCCCGTCACACCACACAGCAAACCCACTCGTGTTACAGGGGCCACTGTGCCGATGCAACCCCTCCTTTACCCTATCTGTTGCTAATGTTTAATGTTGTAATGATTATTAATATATCATTTGTTCATCTATATAGTATTTGAATGTTGATACATACTTTTGTTCTGTCTACTATTACAGTTTTACATAAAAAAGATGGTACAAATGGGACAGCAGTAAAAGCTGCAAATGGCGGTGCTGTTGACTCCGGTTGTCATGATGCTAGCCCTTAAGCTACTCATCCCTGGATTGTGATGGGGTCCATATACCATTGAACAGCGGTGATGTTTGCTACTCTGTCCCGCCCATGGGTGGGTTGTGGCCCCTACCTTGCAGTCTGGGTCCGGGGTTTGGCAGCCGCCTCCTGATGCAGGCGGCTCCCTGTGATAGTGTTTCCTCACTGGTTCTTCTGTGCCCAGCAATGTTTTCCATGTTATTATTTATTTTAACCTTTGATTGTATCATATCATATTGATTCTGATCAGGGTCGGTGGGGGAGAGGGGTGTGGGTGGGACTGATTTTTTTTTACTGTTAAAGCACTTTGTGCTGCATTTTATTATACAAAAAGTGCTACATAAATAAAGTTTGATTTGATTTGAACTGGTTCTTCTGAGTTTTCTTATTTTAACGATATTACAAAGGGGAACAAAGAAACTAGTTTTATGTGCGCTAATGGCACAAATCCTGCTCCCAGGACATGTGGAATGTCCTCAGCAAATCCCTTGAACAAACACACCTCAAAAATTAGATAATTTAGTCAGTTTTTATTTTTGGAACTAAGATTTTGTTGTCCCAGGAAAATGTAATAACATGTATTTTTGGTGAAATTTGCAGCTGAATGGCAGCACCCAGGTTAAAGTGCCCAGTCATTACATCTCCTCCCAGATGTTGGCGCCACCGGTACCGGTTCCCTCCCTGACCAGCCCCCCATCCTCGCTCCCCAGAACACTTCCTACAGAGTCCAAGACCACTACTTCCTCTTCTGACGGGGGGGCCAGCTCCCCGACGTCCCCAAGTAAGTTCAGTTACAAACAAACTTCATGTCCACACGTATGTCCAAAAGAAGTCAGAATGTGTTCATCAGCCCACCACCATGGATCAAGATGTGGTCAAAAACTAGACTTTCAGCTTTGATTTAACAAACCTCACAGACGTTTGACTTTTAGCAGTTTCTTATAAAGTATCTCCATTTTTAGGGTTTCTTTAGCTGGTTGTTCAAGAAGTCATTCAAACTTTGCCATTGTTCAGACAGTTCTGGACCTAACTGGAAATATGTATAGTCAAAAAATATTTCTCTACATAAGCTTCACATTTAAAGTGATATTTCTGCTTTCTTCTGCATTTTGTTGGTCAAAAATAAAAGAGAAAGACTAGAGGTGTTTCAGACTGATGGCTGAAAGATCTCTCACTAACTGGGTCTATCACTGACGGACGCACGCCATCGTGTTTTTCTGTCAATTTTCTACCAGGCCAAAACAAAGTCACGTTTTTCTCCAAGATCTTGATTTGACAAAGAAGAGCCAGACAGCTGCATAAAGTTGTCAAAAGCAGATCCCAGAACACCCCTCCTTCGAGTTTCCTCAGAGAAGCTCTGAGGAAACTGAGTTTCTCTGAGTTCAGGCTCAACATACTCGGAGTTTCAACATAACCAGCTTTGTGAAACAGGTCTAAAAATGAGGTTAAAAAAACTCAGGCGCGCACAAGTATTCACAAATAAAAATCCTGAAACTTAACCAGTTAAATAGTAAAAGTGTTATTATTTATGAAACACAAACAAAAAAACAGCACAGAAGGAGTGTGGAAAAATGATTAAAGAAATTAATGAGCAGCACCAGCTTGTAGTCATGGTGTTCATCGGTGTGGGTGTGGAGGACAAACTTCTTTCTAACATTATTTCACTTCACTCAGGTGTCAGTTTATACACAGCTCTGATCAAGTCTCATTGCAGTATTTCAGGCAGTTGCAAAACTGGATTTTGACTGCAGCATTGCAGTGCCTTTGTGCTTTTCCCTTTTCTTTTTAGCCATTTATTTTTTCAGATTTGCTGCTCTGTTTTAGATCATTGCCCTTTTGCATGACCAACCAAGCTTTAGCTGCTGGTCCATAGGGTTACAGGTCTGAAGAACAGCCCCGGCCCCCATTTGCCTTCATCCTCGGAGATGCTAAAAGGTTTTTATTTGTGTTTGTGTGTTTAGTTCTCCAAAAGTGTCAAATGGTTTAAGATTAAAATGAAGAATTCTCTCATTTGGCAAATGAAGCAGTCCACAGCCTGGAATAGCTCTAAGGACAGATGTAAACATCTGAGTTTAGCTGAGATGGGAGCTGCTCAGTAAAATCCAGCTGTGTCCAGTCCTGGGGAGTGCAGATGAATGAATGATCTGAGTTTAACACACACACAGCTTTTCATGAAGTTCCTGCTTTGAACAAATTAAATGATGATGTTGACCTCCTCAGCGTATTCCGCTCCTGGGACTCCTCCTACCAATCGATCCTCCTTCGTTGGAGTCACCCCTCGGGACCCAGGTGGACTCTACCAAGCTCAGGTTAGTGTAGACAATCTATCCATGTTTGGATCATTGTGCTCCAGTCATCTGCGTTCTACAAACACAGATGATCGGAGCAGTTAGAGCCGCAACTTAACAATATAAACCCACCCTCTTATGTAGACAAAAGTCAGTTAAAAAAAATAACAACAATCATTTCATCTTAAACTCCACTGTTCAAATAAATACACTAAGCAGGGTTCACCCAAGTGCCATTTGTGGTCTCTGGAGCTTCACAGGACATTTCAACCAATAGTTGGAACCACAAAACAACTGTTTCAACAAAAAGTACATTTCTCACAATGAACTAAACTACACATCAGAATACTTACCTATCTTGTCCTGTTGATCTTGGGCACTAGAGCCATGGAAAGGTAAGTTAGTGGGAGCTAATCAATAGTTGTAAAAACTGATATTTGCTGTAAGTAATTATCTCATCTTATATGACAAGACTTTGTGGTCATATTGTCAAATAAACATCAGAAATAAAGCCTGGGGAGAAGAAATGGACTTAGCAGATGAATTTGGTACCACTGCGTTTGTGTAGTTGTGGACATGGTTACCCTCAATGCTCCATGGTAACCAGCCTTTCTCCATCGTAGAGACAACCCATCTAAGTGGAGCTCTCCCACAAGCCCAAGATATTCCTTCACCTCCTGTGTTTCTGATGAAGACAATGAACTAAAATGGGGAGCACATTGTCTAAACACAGCAGTAACTGCCACAGTGCTAGGAAATCACCATCCATTATTGCAGAAACCTGCAGAAGAGCCAGTGTTCTTGTGTGCCTAGCAGGAAGAAATAAGATCCTCGTTTATTGTTAAGACAAGGGCATCTGCAAAAGAAAGCCCAAAGCATCAGACTCACCCACCATCAGCCATGTTTGTGGACAGACGCGGGATAATACTTATTGGGTAATATTACAAATGTAAAACAAGGCTCCTTTGGAAAGGTTCCTCACTTTGGTACAACAAACTAAAGCAATGTCCACCACAGACATATATGACTATCATCTGCTTAGCAGTGAACATGTATGCAATAATAATATCTAATGAAAGCATAAATAAAAGTATCGGTCCAAGAACGGAATCCTGTGGAGCACGGTGACTACTTCTGATTTGTGAGGAAGACTCCTCGGTCACATGAAGCATCTGTAGTCCATCCACGGGCCTCCACCTCTGAGACCTGAAAATGGCAGACTGGAAAACCCTCAACCTGTTGTATGATGTCACACTCAAGGAAATGTTTTCACAACATAACAGCCTCCAACTAAGCTTTAAGCCACTTTTTGATTTAGTAATTATTTTAGACACCCACATAAACGTTCTCAAGAATAACAAAAAATTCTTTCTAACTTTGCAGTGTGCCGTTAAAATTGTACAGATATATTTGTTGTTTAAGTTGTTCAAAAGGTTTTGTATGTGGTCTGAGCTTAGAAATGTATGGTGGCAGTGATTTGTGTGTAAATGTGAGAACTGTCTTTATTTCTGTTCCAGTCTTGGTATCTGGGCAACTGAGGGGTCTTCAGAGGAAAGGCAACGGTTCGACAGTACATGGAGGACAGAAAACTATGTGGCGCAACTTATTTCTGGAGGAAGAATATATTCAGCATTGAAGAAGCATGACACTTGGTCCTGCAGATATATAAATATACACAGTTTTATATTTATATGTGTGTCTGGAGCCAGAGACGTCACTTAGATTGGAGGAGGATGCTGCTCAGCTCATTTTGCAGCTTCAGAACAAACTCTGCTTTAAATACTTGGACTGTCACAAGTGACCTGTGGCAGGATTGAGATTTTCACCCAGAAGCAGTGGATTGGTGAGTTCTGGTGAACTACTAAGCAGATGGCAGCATAAGCGTGTGTGTGCCCTGGTGAGACCTGGCACTAAATCTAGATGGACCATGTAGATCCACAAACCCCGAAACCCCAGAATGACCCTCTCTGCTGCAGGTGCTGCTTATAATATATGCAAATAAGCCTTCCTTTTTTTCCAAACTGACCAGAGAGATAGAGCCTGATATTTATATGTAACATTTCTTTGCACTTTTAATGATACTGTTATTGATCTGAGCTGAAACGGCATGTTAAGTTCTCTTCCCATCCCCCAAAAGACTTTGACAATCATCAGCCTGAAACCATTTTCTTGCTTTGCAGGGCTCATGTTTTTAAAACTTTTTTTTTTTTTAACTAGAAAATGAGGAGTAATTGCTCAGTTCATGCCTCGTGTAAACCAGCACAGCACACATACACAGAGCTGCAATTAGAAACCAGGACAGTTGATCTCAGTGGTCCTGAATCGCTCCGGTTGGGTTGTCCCCAGCAGGTTCTGCAGAATCAGGAGGGTTTGGGTTCTGGCGGGCAGCGGTGCCACAGCTTTAACTGAGCAGTGAAGCTAACGTAGCGTTGGCATCATTGCTGTGCTGAAGTGAGGTGAAGCAGGGTTCTGTTCACAGCTTCCTTCATCCACAAATATTTAAAAAGCTGTTATTATCTTGAAGCTTACAAGCCGCATTTTATGTTGATATATTTTTAATGTCGAACAAGAATCCTATGCTTGCTCAAAAAACAGCCATAATCAAACTGCTGAACGTCAACATTTCTGAGCAGCAGTTTCACATTTTGTGTTTCCTGAATTTTTCATGCTCCATTCTTTCAAACACTAACCCTAAACTCTATCTTTAAGGAACAAATGTTTTGTGATTGGTGTCATAAATGGTATGTCAGTCTGTCCGGCAACCTGATCAACTCTTTTGTATTTCCAGATTTGAAATACGAAACGGTTTTAGGGCTATCTTGAGAAAATAAACATCAACAACAAAAAAAAAACAAAAAACCTTACATTTTAAGAAAAAGCTGTAATTTTACAACAGAAGTTATATTTTTATTTTTTAAAAAGTCATAATTTTACAAGAAAAAGTTGTAAAATTACAAAAATAAAGTTCAAATTTTACCTGAAAGAGCTATTATTTCACAAGGGTACAAGTCTTAACAAATGATTATCAGGAAAAGAACCAGTTTTGTGCTGAATGACTTTTTCTTTGTGTTAGACTTTAATATTTATATTTGTGACTAAATACACATAACATTTATTCCCCATAGCCTTATTTTTTTTTTTATTATAAATCTATGACTTTATTCTTGCAAAATTATTTATTTTCATGATTTTCTTCTTGTAGATGCATGACTTTACTCTCTTAAATTTATTACATCTTTTTTTCATATAAAATCACAACTTTATTCTTGTAAAATTACAGCTTCTTTCTCAAGTTACATTTTCATATATTAATGTTTTTCCATCTAAAACTTATTTTCTTCGTAAATATACGACTTGGCCTCCCTCCTCATAAATTTACAACAGTTTTGCTGGTAATACAAGCTCTTTTCTCCATTGAGTTGGTTCTAGTGGGAAGTTTGCTCTGGTCCCTGTGGAGGTCTGAACAAGGATCAGAGCATCTGTGTGGATCTTTGGTGATCTTCATGGTGAAGCTTCTGCAGGAGTTTTTCCTCTGAAGTCGAACTTTAATCATTTGATTTGTGATCACTAGCAGCAGGTACAAAGTGAAAGTCGATGATACTCACAACCTCACAGATGTTTGTCTGGAAGCATGAAGATGTTCTTCCAAACTTAAAACCAAATCACAGCCAGCAGGGACAGTTCATCTCTTCAGGCTGCTGCTGACGTAGTAGAGTCAGGGAAAAAAACAAAAAAAACAAGTCAGTCTGATCACCACTATAAAAGTATCATTTTATGAGAATAAAGTCAGAACAACAAACTGAGGGTTTTTTTTTAATAAGACGTTTTGGGCTGAATCATGATTGCTTCACGTTGTTTATGTTAAATTACAACTTTATTCCTGTAGATTAGATTGAGGAGCACCAATGCCAGTTCTGTCCTGGTTCAGGAATGCTGCACCAGCTGAGGTCCCAGAGGAATCACGAGAGATTGTTCAAGCAGTTTACATGTGGTTTGTGGACTTGGAGAAGATATTCAAACACGTGTCCGGGTCTCCTGTGGCTTGGTTTTGGAGTGTGGGGTACTGATGCTGTGGGCTACCCTGCCCCTTTACTGGGCAGAGCCAGTTTAGTCCGCTTTGCCTGTAGAAGTTAGATTTGTTGCTGGGGAAATTTTGAACTCTTTATCTGATTCAGGACAAAACTTTTCCAGGAACTTTAGGACCAAAATGGTCCGGTTGGGTGGTCTCAGGTTTTCATCTGGGCTTTCTGCAGATGATGCGGTGCTGGTGGTGTCTTTTGGTGGGCACCTTCATCGCTGCAGTGTTTGCAGGTGAGTCAGAGGAAGGTGGAGCGCCCCCTTCAGCTTGGAGGTCTGAGTGATGGGAGCAGAGCAGGGGGTCGAAGGGCATCTGCAGAACATCTAGATTGTATTCTCATGAATTAACACTTTATTATTGTAAAATTAGCCCTTTATTGTGGTAATTACAATGTACCATAAATTGACAACTAATTCGGGCTAGACTTAAATCGAAACTTTACTCTCACCAAATTACTTCATATTTGTACAGCTTTAAATCTTACAAGGTAAAAAACCAAATTTAAATTAAAAAAAAAAACATTTCAACATTTTTACAAATTCATATATTCAAAATGACTCGTTCCAAAATTCAGTTCATCTGATAAACTTTTGTCTTCAGAGGTATTAACAAAATTTAATAATGTAAAAGATGTGATTTTCTTCTCCGAATATAACTTTTATTCTTCCTAAATTTATGCTTTATGCCCATAAAATGACTCGCATGAAATCGCGACTTATATTTGAAATTATAACTTCTTTCTTGTAAACTGATTACTTTATCGTAACAAGCCTTTTTCTTGCATAGGCTATTTACA
Source organism: Zenarchopterus dispar (assembly GCA_028564865.1). Classification (NCBI taxonomy): domain Eukaryota; kingdom Metazoa; phylum Chordata; class Actinopteri; order Beloniformes; family Zenarchopteridae; genus Zenarchopterus; species Zenarchopterus dispar. The sequence continues at coordinate 25,292 of JAOWBL010010967.1, read as the reverse complement.
ACTTTATTCAACTTTATTACGTCAAATTTCAACTCAATTTATGACAATATTCTTGTAAAGTTATAATTTTTATTGAAAAGAAATTGCAGCTTTTCTCATGCTTTTTTAAACTTTTTTACACTAAGTTTTTTGTTTTTGTTTTTTTGCCTTGAGCGTTTTCGATCATTCTTAGCTCTCTGTTAAGATTTTAAAAAGGATACATTAAAATAAAAACTAAAAATGTCTCCAGATTATGACTATAACTTGGTTAGCACTTTGTGGACTTTACTCTCAGATATTTGAGATTTCTCTCATTAATTTAAATTCCGTGGTCTCTGTGGGTGTGGAAACAAAACAGGAAGTTCTGAAATAATACAAATGTCATTAGATTTTGACTTTAATATCACATTATCGCAACTTCATACGACTTAATTTACATCAATTTTAACTTTAATCTGGTAACATTAAAACTTCCTTCTCCTAAATTAGGTTTTAATATAAAATTACCACCTGTATATCTTTATTTTATTGGAGAAAATATATAAAAGTTATAACTTTAAAATTACATTTTATATTTCGTGACAAATAAAAAAAATATTTTTCATTTGACGCATTTTGACTTTATTATATTGAACCACGGGATTCTTTCCCCTGTGAAGTTGAAACAAACAAACAAACAAACAAAAACTAATGTCAGGTGTTTGACTGAATTCTCTCATGATTTGGACCTTGTTGTCTCGGCTTTTTCTCCCCCCAGCCGTAGGACTCGGTTCTGGCTCAGAATCGAATCTGGGTCAGAACCTCGCGGTCCGGGGAGATCCGTGTTCGTGGGTCAGAACCTCGCGGTCCGGGGAGATCCGTGTTCGTGGGTCAGAACCTCACGGTCCGGGGAGATCCGTGTTCGTGGGTCAGAACCTCGCGGCCTCGGGAGATGCGTGTTCGTGGGTCAGAAGCTCGCGGCCTCGGGACACTCGCGTGCAGGGATGAGAAAACGGTCTTGTTGCAGAAGAAAACACCACGACGAGCTTCCTCCCGTGGGGTGGTACTCGTACACGTGTGTGTTCGGATTTCAGCCTCAGAACTGGAACGGCAGCGATTAAGTTTCCGTACAACAGCGTGGGGTTTTTTGTTTTTGTTTGTTTGTTTGAACACGCGTGTCTGTGTTGAGTTGGCGTGTTTCCTACATCTTTCTGTTGACTCACCTAAACTCGTGTTTCTGTCTGAGCACGCGTCACACATGAAACCTAGGCCAAAGCCGCAGGTTTGTTGGATCTGGATCTGGGTCTGGATCTGGGTCTGGATCTGGATCTGGGTCTGGATCTGGGTCTGGGTCTGGATCTGGGTCTGGGTCTGGGTCTGGATCTGGATCTGGGTCTGGATCTGGATCTGGATCTGGATCTGGAGGGGAAAGTGAACAAACGTCCTGTGATTTTCTGATGCCCTCCGCTGCTCGGATGAACCGGCCTTGGTGAACTCGGTCCACTGATGCCGGCTCATGGCTGACCTGTATTGCATGGTGCTGGCCTGAACATGCATGGCTCGATGAAACCTCTTCATCTGTCCTCCTCTTCCTCCCTCAGAATTTTAATAATATACCTGCTCTTAAGACTTGTATTTTGCACGAGACTCCATGGAACACGTGTGCCTTGCCTTTCTGGGAGAGTTCTCCCTCCTTTCATGCCACAGCTGGTAGCGCCTGAAAAGCTGCATGTGACCGCTGGACGTGAACCCGTGCTGACGGCTCACAGTTGAGGTCTGTGGCAGAGTTTGACTTGAACGGAGACTGGGAGCCTGTCCTCACTTCTATTCATCTACACATGCCATTTTTAACAGCGCACAAGGGACAGTCCTGCATTGTATTTATTTATGTATTTATTTTGAATACTCGGATGTCATGTGACTTAGAAGGACTGAGTGTGCCACATGTTGCAAAAACATTGGATTTGATCTCTGAAGCATTGGTGGTAGAAGGTTCAGACAGAAGCAGTTTGTAAAGGTGCTCCTCGTCTTCCTCACATATACATGACTGCAGTCCTGCTGACCTTAGTTACCCCCTCCCCCATTTGGCAAAAAAATCATTGAAACCTTGTGATATCAGTGGGTCTTAGCCTAGATTACATGATATAACTTTTTCACCAGGCCATTCTTTTTTTTTTTTAAATCTAACAAAGGTTAGGCCCCAAAAAAGCCTTGTGGGAAATACTGTGGACCCTACAAAAACCTGTAGGCTCTGAGACGTAGTTCATGTTTTTTTTCTCCGAGCGTTGCATGGTCTGAGCTTCAGACAAGCGTTCTGGCTCGTGAAATTTCTCTGAAGATTGAAAACTGTCTTGGATGTTCTCCACTTGTGCATATTTCCTCCTTACTCTTGAATACCTAACTCCCGATTGTTTGGAGATTATTTTATAACCCTTTCCAAACAGATGTGCAGTCCAGACCAGCAAATATCTAATACATCTACTTTTATGGAGGTCTGCTGCCAATAAACTCATCAAGTTCTGATGATTAGTAGCACCTGACTACAACTGACCCACTGAGATCTCATGGAAGCAGGAGAAGGGTATTTAGTGTTGCCCATGTGACTTTTTGAACTTCATTTTTCTTACATAAATAATGGCGTAATGAATAAAAGTTATGTTATTGTTCAGCTGAGGCTGTGTTTGCGTAACCTGAGGGCCCTCTATGATAAAATATTTATGTTGTTACAAAAGAAGAAGATAACAGTTACTTTTGCATGATTGTGGTGTGCACACACTCATGTGATAGAGTTTAAAGTGGCTGGTTGTGGCTTTGCATTGAAGATGCGGAAGCATGCTCAGCTTTGAGCTCCGGGACCAGCCATGACGGCACCATCCATGTGACCACTTGTGCAGAGGGTCTTACATGACTGAGTTTTAGATGCTTCTTCTTGAGTTGTCTTTGAACACAGTGATGTGTATAAAACTATGTACACCGAGCACTTATTTGTTCTAAACGAGTGTAGAGTGTGGAAGTGTGTAGTGTTCATGTTTGTTGACTTCACTGAGCCCATGAAATGGGAAACAAGCGTCATCGGTGAAGTCCCGTCCAGAGATGCTTGTCGCTCTGTGTTCTGTTTGCAGCACATTGTTACGCTAGACAACCACAAAATTCCTTTTTTTTTTCTGGTGTTTTGCTTAAATACATAAGACTTATTTTATCATTTACATCCCTGTTAATAGACACATTTTTGGCACATCGTCTAGCTATGAAGCACCCAGTGTTATTGTGTAAAATGTCTGAAACTGGCACAGCACATTAATGCTGATTCAAACACAACAGCGCTTGCACGGAACCAGAATCTGAAAACAGACTCCAGTGTGCTGACTGTGGGGTCCTGCAGGATGATGACCTGGTCAGACCTGAACCCAGACCCAGTCCACCAGGTCCTGGGTTCAGTTCTGACCAAGTCTCTCAGACCTCTGTCACAAACTATGAGCCAAAATGAAAAGTTCTCTCCTCCAGTTCCACATCTGAAACTAAGATCAGCTCATCCCCCAAACCTCCACCACCACTCCAAAAGACAAAACAAACAAAAAGAAAGAAAAAAGTTATATGAATCTACATCAGTGCAGGAGGAAAATACAGCACAAACAAGTTAGGATGTCTTGTAAAATGTAAATAAAACAGAATTCAATAATTAAGAAATCTTGTAAATCCAAATTTTATCAATAGAAACCCATCAATTGTTGAAAGTAAGACATTTTACCAATTAAGACATAATGTCTCATCATCTACAGCATGTAATGACTGTGGAAAAATCTCTGTAAGCAAGGGAGCGAGTCTGGAAATCAAGAAGCTGTGGTGACCTGCAGCAGTTCACTTTATGATGTTGATATTTTTTTTTTCATTCAACTTGATATCAAACCATTTCAGCTTTATTGGACAGAAGACGCATAATTTCCTGCATTTATCACCTTTTTTCCAAGTCTGGGGTCTGCCGGTCCCTGTCACGCCTGGACTAATAGAGCATAATAAAGTAGCTGTTCTTCACTGCACTTCAGTTAAAATTACTGCCATTGCCATGTCTAAAATGCAGCAATGGAGGTTTTTCTTACTTTCTTTTCCACATCCCATGTCCAGAGGTAGACATGCAGGATGACCATCTTTCTAAATTAATTATCATCTCCATATGGAGGGATTTATGAGCAAAAATCAGCTCCCAGTTTATGACTGATTGGCTGTCATAAATGATCAAATCTGAAGTTTGGCATTAATGAATCTGGAGGCGGCTTCTTTAAGGAGGTGTTTTATTTGTAGATCTACTCACAGATTCACAAAGATTTCATGAATAAGCCCCAGTGATTTTTAGGGAAGACCTTGCTTGTTTCAGCAAGATAACACTGAATCACAAATTGCATCCACTCTGAAAGCATGGCTTCATAGTTGCAGCCAGAACCCAGCAGAGTTCTGAACTGGTCCGGCTGCAGTTCAGACCTTTCACCAACTTAAAATATTTGGAACATCATGAAATGAAAAATGGAAGAAGAGTCAGGACTGTTGAGAAGCTACAGTCTTAATATCGGATAAGAATAGGACAAAATTGCTCTAACACTACATCTGCTGGGCTCAGATCTCAGGTCTGTTGGTAAAGGAACACGGTGGGAAACATCAGTCTGTTCAGGTTTTAGGGGTAGAGTTGAGGAAACACAGAAACTGGGCACCGATAGTTTAATCGCATCAGTCTACCTGGAATCTACTGCTGGAGGGAGTTCTGCATTTTTTCTGACTTGACTGATAGTTTGTTTCAGATGTTCTGTAGATGTTGTGATCATTTTCTGGAATAATTTTGGCCATGATGATCAGAAACCTGAAGGCACAAGCATATCCATCACAAGATGCAAATGTGTCAGCCTCTCTGCTCTGTGTAGATAAACCAGCAGAATCAAAACTGATCTGAACAGGCAGTGCCTCTGGCTGTGCTGCAGTTTCAGTCTGAGACGAGCTGGACGCTTGTAGCAGTACTTGTATGCAAATATCGTCATCGCTAGTCCAGGTCATAAGGTGACAAGCCATAAAACAACCCAAAGAGTCGAAGAAAGCCTAGAGCAAGCTGAATGGCTTCTTCATTTCAGGAGCTAAAGTTCAGTATTCTTCACTTTTTATTTTGAAAAGATTGCACTGACAAAGAAATTGACCAAATAGAAAAGTAGTGAATGTGAAGAAAGAGGAAGCTGTTTGTTTCTGCTGAAGTCCTTCTGACTGCTTTCATGTAGAAGGAAAAATGTGTTGACAGTTGAGGAAATGCTTTGATTTTATATTGAGAACACAAGAAATTCAGCCCCATTTTTACGAACAAAAAACAGCAGGAGTGAAGGGTGATTTATCATCTCTTGCAGACACGGTTGCAACGTTGCTGGAATTTTCTAAATTAGAAGCTTTACAGAGGAATTAATGGGAATGAAATGGGAGTTTGTAGCACGGTGGTTTAGTGGTTAGCACTTTTGCCTCACAGCAAGCAAGTTCCTGGATCGACTCCCATCCTAGCAGGAATCTTTCTGTGTGGAGTTTGCATGTTCTCCCCGTGCTTGTGTGGGTTTTCTTCGGGTACTCCATTTTACGCCACAGTCCAAAGACAAGTATATTAGGCTGACTGAGAACTCTAAATTGCCCCTATGTGTGAGGGTGCGTGGTTGTTCCTCTGTATATGTGACCCTGCGATGGACTGGTGACCTGTCCAGGGTCTACCCCTGCCTCTCGCCTGCAATGGGCTGGGATTGGCTCCAGCTGACCCCCATGACCCAATAAATGGATTCAGCAGCTATAGAAAATGGATGGATGGATAGAAATTTTAAACGTGAGTTTGTCAGCATTGAGGGTTTCAGTCGCCAGTGTTTCGTCTTTTGTTATATCATCTAAAACTGAAAACAAAACAAACTAAAACACGGTTTTTAGTTTGTTTTGATCATTTTGATTTGCAACATGACGAAGTTAGCGACACTAATATGATAGTAACATGGCTGCAGATAATGGTAAAATGGAAACTATGTAAACAGAATTGCTGCTCCTCTAAACCCTTGGAAATAAAATAAATAAAATAAAATGGCCATGTGAAGTTCACGCTAGCTAGCGCCACTTCATTAATTTTAAAGCAAGAAGCTAGTTAGCATGGCGCTAGTTTGCTCATTACTGCAGTGTTTTCTGTTCTCCTACAAGAAAGCAGGTTAGTTTGATTTATTAAGTTCATTCAGCAGCATCATTTTGGCCGACGGACTATTAAAAAACAGTCATTAATTTTGTAAGACATATAAAGACATGTTAAACGGCTTGTAATTAATGAGATGTTTCTTGTGAAGTTTAAAATGTTCTAGACAGAAAAAAACGCCCTGTTCTTGGGATCTTGAGAAAATCATACCACTGATACTATTTAATAATTAAATAAATCCCTTTTATCGTGTAACAAAATGTTTACACTCCTTGCAGATGCTAAATTGCCACGTTTTCCATTAACCTCCACGTGTTCATATTCATTTGAAGAATGGTTTCTGAACTGTTTTTAATTGAATATTTCTGAAATCACGGGGTTTACCTTCCCGTGGACAATTCTCCGCCGCTCCGCCCCGTAAATGTGAACAAAGGCAGTTTAATTATGAAACTGTGCTTCCTGATTTAATTTGTTCTGCTGGAAAACGTGAAACGTGACCGAATCTTAGCTCAGGTTGGTTTCCAAGAGAGGCTGGACAAAGCGTAGCATTTGCTCTGATAGGACGCGAGGCGAGACAAAAATCACGTCAGTGTCATTTTAAGCGACGCCTCGTTTCTGCTTGCCCTCAGTCATTCCGCACGAAATACGTGACTTGCTCCCCCTAGTGTTCAACACGGGGAATTGAAGTTCTTTCGCCGCTAGCTTGGTTCGCTGCTTGTAAAGCTCCCACTTGTAGACTAATTTCATTACGGAGTCAAACAACGGAGATAAGTTTATTTTTAAAGACCTTCTAGTTATTATTAATGCTGTCCATCTTAGCTTTGGATGCTAGCGCAACAAGCGAATAACCCTGTTAAAAACACCAGAGCGAGGAGTTTCGAAACTGTTTTAGAGATTACGTAGTCTCCCTGAATGTATCACATGACTACGACTGGAAGCGGGGCGTGTGGACTCGCAGCCAAAAGCAGCTCCAGATCTCAGCGTGGAAGCTTCAGAGGGATTCTCTGGAAGTAGTTTAACGTCGGTATCTTTTCTATAGTTCATGTAATCCGACAGCCTGCCCCTCTGCTGCTGTTTCCTGTAAAAACCCACAGCATTTGGGACTCTTCTCGGTATTGTTAGTTTTCTTTATTTGTTTATTTATATGATTTTGTTTTCAGTGGCTTCAGTTGCTGAGTGTGGCGCTGCGGGTCCCCCCACACACACACCCGGCCCAGACTGTGGCGCCGCGGGTCCCGGGTCCCCCGCGCCTCAGACTGGGGCGCCGCGGGTCCCGGGTCCCCCCTCAGACTGGGGCGCCGCGGGGCCCGGGTCCCCCGCGCCCCAGACTGTGGCGCCGCGGGTCCCGGGTCCCCCCTCAGACTGGGGCGCCGCACCGTTTGCGTCTTTGCAGGTTCGCTGCTGCTGCGCTGTTTACCCTGCGTGCTGAAGACACTTTGTAATGAATGAAAGAGTTGTTTCTCAGAGAATATTGTAGTGCAATTTTCAAAGTTTTTCCATCACATTTTCACTAATATTGTAAAGGACTGCTTTGCTTCTTTCCAGATGTTTGTAAGTATATGTATCCCTGACATCAGAGAGCGTGTAGGCATGAAGACATTTCAGACGTTAATGCATGACTCCGTTCCACACGGGCCTTTACCCGACAGCTGAACTCATGAAGCGGTGAAACCAGACGAGGACCTGCAGCTCGTCCTCTCTGGAGCTCCGTATCCTCCCAAAGAACTCATGAAAGACGAGCATCAGTATTGTTACCAACAGAGGGCTGCACCAGACGTTTCTTCTCCGGTCTGTCTGATCTAACAGTGACTTTGACGACTTGCACCACTGTATAGTTTGTAATGTCTAGTAGCCAGCCAGGAGCCTGCAGCAACGCCCGGCTGGTCGTCCAGTGTGAGATGGCGTTTCTGCTCCTGTGAAACTGGTCTTGCACGTTTAAGAAAGGGCTCCCGTTCTGGACCAGAGCACTTTTAATAAGACCTGCTGCAGCAGACAGCATCAGGCTTTCTCTACACAATGGAAAATTCTGAACTCAGAGCTGCTTTCTGTTTCTCTCTGAATGTATGGCAGTTTGGGTAAACATGTGCATCTGACATAATGCAGCTCATCCGCTGGGGGTGAGGTGGGGTATTAACATATTGATATTATGTCTTTAGAACCATGTTTACCGTTGTTATCAACAGATTCTAATAAATTCATTTCTGGAAATGCCTCTGTTTCCCTATGCAAAAATATACTATCAATAAACAAAATATATCACAACTCAGAGCGCATTTGTCATTATTTGTGTGTAAATAAACTGTTATTTACAGGTCTGAAGACAGCAGGCAGAAGTTTCATCTCTTCTTTGGGGTTCATGGATCTAGGTTTCCCTCTTTTTGGATTCAAGGGTAGTTGTAATTGCCTTGGTAGGCCGCATGTTGGCACTGTAATAGAGGCTGGCTGGACTGACCAAACTGTGGGCTGCTGGTGTAGACTGTATACAAAGGACTGGACAACCGCCACTGTGACATCGACGTTTTATTTCCAGTCCTTTTGAAGCCTCTATCCTCATGGATAATGTTGTAAATAACAGACCTGGGAAGCTCCCTACTGCTTCACCAAGCTTTGTTCTCAGGCCCTTTCAGACCAACCCAGACTTGGTCACAGCAGCCTGTTAGTAAAATTAACATTACAACAAAACAAATTCTCTTCAAAATACAAATCTGTTTGGTCTTTATTTAGAGCTGAAATGTCAGTGTGACAGCCAGTCATTGGCTGCCAATCAAAAGACTATACTCCTAATTATACATGAATTTATTGTTTTACATAATTTAACAGATGCAATTAAAAATTATTATAATGAAGCGCACTTACAGTTATCATGGATGCAAAATCTATCTATGGACACCAAAACTGTTCTTAAATCCCATTGTAAATATGTTTATTTCTGTAAACTTGGACATGTAGATAGGAAGGTTACTGAAGATTGACTTGGTTTTTGAGCGGGCCCCTAGTTGTTTTTATTATATCTGTGCGAGTTTCATTTTGACATTAGAGTGTTGGTGCTTGGCTGGACCTCAACAGCTGTTTCTAAATACCAAATCTGACATGTTTGTGTTTTGGACAACACACCGCAGAGGATGGGAGGATCAAATATGTTAGGTCTTTTAGCTGCTGTGACAGCAGCGGTGACTCAACAACTCACCTAACAACTCAACGCATTCAGATGTAGACCACAGATTTTGGTAATATTGCTGAAACACCCGGTGGTAAGTTCGCTTCGATGGTGGGGGAGGATGCCAGTCAGACCTGGCAGACCTGAATATATTGTGAGGGTCTGCTGGGAACAACTGGCAAAATCTCCTGCCAGAGAGAGCTTCAGCCACGTCCTGGAAAGGCAAGGGACATTGAGTCTGAATGGACCATGTTCGCTGCTTTCATTGTCAAGGCAGCTAGCTGTAAGGTTGTCAGTGCCTGTTGTGGTGATAATCCACAAATACACTGGTGGACACCAGTGGTTAGGGATGTCATCAAGCTGAAGAAAGAGTCCCATAGGGCCTTTTTGTCCTGTGGGACTCTAGAGGCAGTGGATAGGTACAGGCAAGGCAAGCGGAACGCAGCTTTTGAGGTTATCGAGGCAAAAACCTGAGCATGGGAGAAGTTTGACGAGGCCCTAGAGAACAACTTCTGGATGGCTTCAAAGAGATTCTTGTCCACCATCGAGTGGCTAAGGATGGGGAAGTAGTGCACCACCAGCAATGTGTATGGTGGGAATAGTGCTCTGGTAACCTGAGTTGGTGGAGGGAATACTTTGACTATCTCCTCAGTTCCACCTGGGAATGCCTTGGATTTCCCCCAGATGAGTTGAATGAAGTGACTGGGGAGAGGGAAGTGTGGGCCTCCCTGCTTACACTACTGCCTAAACAGGTCCAATGAACCCTCCTCTCGCTCTGGATCTGAGATAATCATGAGAAATACTTATAAAAGGGTTCTTCAGATATTTCAGTCCAAAGCTTTTGACCTGCTTTGGAGCAGGCTTTGAGTTCAGTGTGGTTCGGAGCAGCATCCTCATGATCCAGAAACCTTTGTGCTGGGGTGTATTTTTATAAAGCTCTAGTGTAAAGAGGTTCAATTAGACCAGGGGTGTCCAAAGTCTGTCCTCGAGGGCTGGTGTCCTGCGTGTTTTAGATGTTTCCCTGAACAAACACACCCAATTCTAATTAATGGATCACTGTTACTTGTCATCTAGGTCTGCACAAGTCTATTCGTGACACACTCATATGTATCAGGGTTATGCTGAAGGAAGGAAACAGCTAAAACGTGCAGGACAACGGCCCTCGAGGACTGACTTTGGACACCCCTGGGTTAGATGCTGTTTCACTTCAAGGAAAATAACAGGGAAGATTTGTGAATCCAAAGTTTAACTTGAAGTTGTACTAGCAAAATAAATAAACCTAAGTAAGGTCAATTAAAATGAGGTGGGGTGTTGAAAAAAGACGAAAAAGAATAAATGACAGGATTTTAAATATTCCAAAAAGGATGGACATAAAGTTCAATGGAAAAAAAAAAAAAAAACAATGTTTCTTACAAATGTTCAAAAAAGATAAAAGAATAAATAAACAAATAAATATATAAATGCATTCTTATTTTATGAAACAACTATTCAAGAAGTATTTGTTCTTATTAAACTTGCAAGTTTGACAAAAGAAAAATTCATAACCTATATTGTAAGAAAAGCCTCTCAGATATAAAGACAGCTCATATCTGAGGCATTGTTTCACTTTCTCACAGCGAAATGCTTAAATGTTCTTTTTTTAGTGGCTACAAATGAAAACGGGACATTTTATTTTTTCTCAAACACTGATGCTGACCTTGTAGCTGGTAGTCCTCTAGTGGCTTTAAAGGGTCAACGCATTTGAATAGTTTGCGTAGAGACAGCTCTAGCTTTGGAGACTCTTTGTTTGTTTGTTTGTTTGTTTGTTTGTTTCTTTCTTTGTTTCTTTCTTTGTTTCTTTCTTTGTTTCTTTCTTTGTTTCTTTCTTTGTTTCTTTGTTTCTTTCCTTCTTTCTTTCTTTCTTTCTTTCTCTCTTTCTTTCTTTCTTTCTTTCTTTCTTTCTTTCTTTCTTTCTTTCTTTCTTTCTTTCTTTCTTTCTTTCTTTCTTTCTAACAGTAGATTATATTCGTCTTGACGCGATGACGTCACCATCTCGGTTCTCTGGTGCAGCGTCAGTTTCACTCCCCGTCAGCAGGCGGCAGTAGGGGGTTTTCTTGTCAGTAATTCATTTTCCGTTTCCAGGACGACTGACTGGTTGGCGGCTGAAAAGCGGTAAATTGCAAAAACAGAGTTGAGCTAAACTGAGAGGTTTTTCCCTTTTACTGTGAAAACTTTCTCCTGCTCCAGACAGCACGACATGGAGGAGCTCTTCAGTAAGGTGCTACGGGTGAATGTGAGATGTCGAGACTGCGAGGACAGGTGAGTCAGCACAAACAAACGACATAAACACATCTCTCCACTTTACTAACTTCTCCAGACAAAAGTGCATTCACAAAAAACTGCTAGAAAATCATACGTGTCTTTTTCTGTCTGCATATATACATATGACTCGTGCCACTTCTCAAAGATACCAACTATTAAATCATTTACAGGATTTGTAACCCTCTAAATGACAGTTTAAATACGTGATGCTTTATTAAAAAAACAAACAAGAATCAGTATTTGGTATTTAACATACATTACGTGGTGGAGGGATGGATGTGACATTGTTTTTATAAGTGTCATGTTATGTTTGATCAATAAGTAGTTTTTGTGCAGTAGATTTGGGACATGCGGCTGGAAGGTCAATAAAGGTCTTTATTTTTTTATTTTGAATAAAAGTGGCACCATGTTTTCAAGCTTTTATAGAACATTTAAAGAGTTAAGATCCTGAAAAGTAATGAATATTTGGTAGTCTTGAGCTTAAAAGGCAGGACAAGAAAAAATACTGATGTATGATGATTTTACACCAGTTTTTTATTTCTTGTGTACATTTTTTGGCTTTAGTGTCACAAAGGGTTATTTCAGATGTGTTAAAGCGTAGAGGATGTGGTAGATGTGCTTTTCATGGTGGGAGGCCAGACACAATCGATCAGATGTCACTGTTATTAGGAGGACACTTTGAAGCTTCGGAAACAACTTCATACTTGAGGTTTGCAGATGCAAATGAGGAGTTTGGCTTCAGGTACCTTTCTGTCTCAGAAGAAATGTTTCAGAAAATAGACCCCAAGCTTGCATTTAACAAATTTCCACGCTTGCCTTTGTAGTCCCTCCTTATGCTCCACCCACCAAGAGGGAAGAGAGGACTGTGGCTGCAGAGCCGATGAAACTGAATATGGGAGAAACTGTAGGGCAGTAGATCTGGTTGAAATCCACAAACATCAACAAGAACTCTCTCGACCAAGTCCACTCCCCCAAATTAGTAAATAAGGAGAGAGGATCATACTAAAGTCCAACACCAGCAAAGCTGTTCAGCCTCCACATCTGGATCTCCACTACCTTCAGATCTAATGTTGATCTCCAAAGAAACATTCCCACTGAAGGAGGGGAGGAGTTGAGCTGAATTTCTGACTCCACCTCCTCAATCCTGACATGTTTGAGCCCCTTTAATTATTTATTTGCATTGAAGGAGGGTTTTTGTTTAGAAACCTGAATACCTGAACAATTTGGAAAGGGTTGGAGATGGAACATGTCTCATTTTAGCTCCTAACAGTGTTTCTGCTTTTATTTCTTCAAAAAAAGCTTGTGCCTGTGGTCTTCAATCAATCCAGCAGGTCTGCCACTATTTAACTGGCATTTGTTGCATTTGTGTTATTTTGGGGATGTGAGATGCAGTTTAGATGAGCCACACATGTTTGAGGAGTGCCTCTGTCCCAGTAAATTTGTTGTCTTTAAAAGAGATGTGTTCTGAGATTTTCTGAGTTCTTATTGAAATGACATGCAGCACAACTTGTCAGTGTCCAACCATGTCTTTACACCTCTGCTCATTGCAGCTCTCATATTAAATAGCAGATGGCTTTTAAACCTTCAACATTCTGATGTGGGTCCTCTGTGTTTGGGATAATTTCCTGTCACATGACCTAGCTTCAGATGACATATCTGACATATATCCTCACATTTGTCTCCAGAATACTCAGGTCTGCAGAGGAGTTCCTTGTTCACCTTTTAACTGCAAGGTGTCCAGGTCCTGTGACTGCAAAAAAGCCCAGATCATGACCCCTCCACCTTGTCAGTGGGTATGATGAGCTGTTTTGGCCATTAATGCTAAAAAACTTCTTTAATGGACCCTTTATTGAATTTATCCTAACATTTCAGAAAAGTTTTCTGTGACATCCACTCATAGGAAAATTGATTGATATTCTGCTTGTGAATAATAGTTCTTGCTAAAAGCATCAATCTCCAGATTGTTTAAAAATGGTTTTAGAACTCTTTCTAGATTGATAACATTTGCTTTCCCACGACCATTACTGATAACCTTGCCTTTTTCCATTGTGTCAACATACACATGAATGATCCAGACTGGAAGACTGTCAGAGATCTGTTTTTACAGAGATCTGCACACCTGCTGATGATTAGCAGCACCTTTCTGCAACTCACCTTCATAAATCCTAGGAAAGCAGTAAGGGGGTATTTAGTATTGCTCGCATTACTTTTTCTGTTTGGCTTCAATTTTGTTACATAAATGATATGAAAGTGGGAAAAAAGAGGATTTTGTTTGTCTGGGGTTGTGTCTCTCCAACAATAAGACCCACTATGATGATTTTCTTTTTCTAATTATATTTTTATATTAAAACCATAATATTAGAAGAGGTCAGTGCAAACTTTAGCTCAAGTGTTGGCTGTATTAGACATTGCTGATGAGCATGGTAGTGCTGAGATCTCCTTCTTACCTTTTGGATGGTAAAGACCTAAAGATAATCTGTATTTAAGAAGGGACACTTGCAGGATGAGAAACTTTTTCCAAATATGGTCAGCTGAGTTCAGAAGCATGCTCATCCTGTGGTTTTGTGTCCTGAGGCAGATGTTTTACTCTGAGTTTAGTTTCTGCTGGTAATGAGGTGTTCTTGTAGCATCAGAACTCTCAGGTCAGTTTGTAGAAAACCAGCGTTTAACAGCATTGGTGGTTTAATTTTACAGGAAAGCAAACGTCCGTGTGACCATCGAACTTCAGGTGATGACAAGTCCAATACACAGGAGGGTGAGTGAGAGCTCTGCATACATGATTCAGAACTAGTTACAAGTATATCAATCAAACCCAAATTTTTTTTTAAAAAGTCAGTGTTTCTTCCATTTACATTCATACAGGGGACTCGAACTCAAGTCCTTGAGGGCTGCTTTCCCGCAGGTTTTTCCTTATATCAACACACCTAATTGTAATGAATGGATCATCATCAGTTTGTCATAAAGATCTGCACAACTCTGTTAATGACAGTCACATGTATCAGCTGTGCTGAAGCAAAGAAACGTCTAAAACCTGCAGGACAGTGGCCCTCAAGGACTTGAGTTCAAGTCCCCAGCTTTGCTATTTATTTATTTTCTTATCAGCTTCATTTCCTCTTTTAATAAATGTCATTTTGACATGTCAGACCAGAAAAACATTCTAAAAAAAACTTGTAACAGTAACGTTTTTGCCACTTTGTAATGTTAACATTCCTACTTGCAACACTAAAAATGTGTTCTGGCATTGAGGATATGAAGAGAGAGTGAGTTTCAGCTGTTGCTTTGTCCAGCTCTTTCTTAAAACCCATCTTTGGGATTTGAAAATTCGTCAGCATGTTCTACTGAGGCCAGACCAAGACTGCAGACAGATCTGTCCAGTAGCTGTGTTGTGGTTTTACACCATCTTCATGGACATCCCTGGAATATAGATGTTCTCCTGAATTCAGAGTAAAATCTCATGAGTGTGCTTCTCTTCATCAATGCTGCCATCACAGAAGTGGAAATGAGCTTCGTCAAGGACACTGATGGAACCTCAGACCATCATCAGATACATTTCTGTTACCCTTGAAATTACAATTGGAATAAAGTGGAATTACTAATAGAAAACACACCAAATAAAAACATGTAACAGACTTTCATTTATTCAAAAAAAAAGAAAAACTTTTTATGCTCAAAAGAGGTCATTTTTTTCCCCCCCTGTCATTTGAGGATGAATGTTTTGTAAAACATTAACAGACAACATTATCGCATCCTAACTGGAGTAAGAACAAAGTCAAAGTTAGCTTTACTCTGAGCTCGTTCAGCCGAACTCCGCTGAAATGTCTCCAGAGCTATCATCAGATGTTTGCAGTGGGATATACAGTTTAACATGCTGACGCAGCAGTGAAATCCGAAGCTTTTGTTATGTTCAGTGGACTCTGGGTTTATACAAACAGGTGGTTGCTTGGCTAAGCATGATAGCATGATGATTACAGATTAGGAAGGAATAACAGCTAGATATTGGCTGAACTGACTGTCAGTCAATCATATTAGAAATAAATGTAATGCTTTATATAAACTCTCTTTGGGTGGTACAAAAAAAACTTCCTCCCCTCAGAGTTATTATGGATGTGAAATCAAACCATTAAGAAAAATACTTTTTTTCTTTTTTTTTCTTTTTTTTTTTGAACCAGACTGTAAATGTTTATTTCTGCTCTAAAGTTGGACATTTTAACACTTTTGCAGCCAAGGAACTACAACAAATCTTAGTTTATTGTGAGAATCAATCTGGAAGTTAGGTGGTTGGTTTTTGCTTAATAAGCAGTTATTTCACTGGTGAAATTTATTAATATTTTAAAGTATCTCTGAAGTTTTGTCCCTGATTCACACATTTCCATCATTGTTCCTTAAACTGACTCTTAACCTTTCATGGATGCTGCTCTTGCGCCTGAAGATCATAACAATCACCTTTTTCTGATTTTTAGGTCTTGGTTTTCAAGGAGACAATGACAAATTGACCAATTTACTTCATTTTTGTGGGTTTCTGTCAAAGACAAAAAAAATTCTTGTGACTAAACTACTGTTTGTTTGTTTTTTTTTTAGGATCTCCTGGTCAGATTAACTGATGATGTAGACCCATATTTTCTCTTCAACCTGTCTTTATCAGAAGAAGACTTCCAAAGGTAGGTATTTGTAGAACATAGTGAGATATAATACTTCTGTTCCTGAATTGAAACTCTTTTGCTTGTGTTTGAGCAGTTTGAAGGTGCAGCAGGGCCTGCTTATAGACTTCGCAGCATTTCCTCAGAAGTTCATTGACCTGCTGAAGCTGTGCAGCTCTGAACAGGAGTCAGAGAATCCCAGGTATGAACCCAACAAACTGTTTCCATTCCAGTCTGTCCTCTGAAATATTGTGCAAACATTTTTGGTTCTTGTGAAATAACACATTAAAGTAAGTTTCTTTGGAACATGAAGGTCATGCATATTGTCATTTAGGGTTGGGGTTGACTGACGGCTGATTTTTGCTTTTTGGGTCAAACCAATGGTGCTTGTCCACTGTAGCCTGGTGTTCACCTCCTTCTGAAGTATAAATACATGTCAGCTCAACCCTAAACAGAACAAATGTAATAACTGAGGAGCTTTGTAGCGTTCCTTCTAGGCATTATCTTATACAACAGGGGTCTCAAACTCGGGTCCACAAGGGCCACAGTCCTACAGATTTTAGATGTTTCCCTGCTTCAGCACACCACGATACAAATGACTGTGTCATTCACAGAGTTGTGCAGACCGTGATGACAAGCTGATGACAATCTGTCATTTGAATCAGGTGTGTTGCTTCAAGGATATATCCAAAACGTGCAGCACTGCAGCCCTCGAGGACTGGAGTTTGAGACCCCTGTTCTACAACTATTTCTTTGAAATTTTCAAACTGCCAGTAACTACTGCTTCGTTTGCTTAATATTTGTCAGCTCCAAATCACTTAAGATCTGCTTCATTTGCTAAGTTGTCATCTCTGAGCCACTTAGAGGACGTTAACGAAACGAAGCTCAGCACCACAGAGGGGTTGGTGGTGCAGTTACAGATTAGCAGAAACGGAAATGAACAAGTAAAACAAAATAAAAGGGGCAACAGTTGGTTTTTCAGAGCTATTATCGATCTGGAAATAGAAAAGAAATGACATTTTCTTGATTGACCACCAGGGCCAGGTTCCAAAAGCAAGTTGATTTTCACTGACTCCCATGTTCAAATGCCAAATTGGACAGCAGCAACGATCATATTTACTGCCTAGAGCAGAAAATGACTTTAGTCTGAGTGGCTAGATTTGACAATCATGACAGTTATGAAGAGTGATTTTTTTTTTTTTTTTTTTTGATAATTTACCTCATCAGCTAAAAATTTAGTAAAAAAACAAACAAAAAATATTCATATTTTGGGGTGAGGTTTCTTGAGTGACAGCTTCATTGCAGCTATCTGTCATCACTTAAGCTACATAGCATTGAAGCCAGGGTGACAGAGACACATACGACAGAGCCGTAGTCTGGTTTAACAGCTGTTGTCCTGTCTTCAACTGCACTCGAGTCTCACAGGGAGCATTTCAAAATCAAAGCGCTTCCAAGTGCTGGTTCCTTGGCTGGAATCATGATATCACGAGTTTATCTGAAAAATTTGAGATCTCGTGATAATCATGCAGTAGTCTGCTCTTTTAAATGAGCATATCTCGCCATGACTTTTTCATTCTGAAATTTTACAAATAAAAAGGAAAAGTGGTGTCAAATAAAATGAGCATTTCAACTCCTAAACTGAACATCTCCTCCGATGTGACTCAGTTCTCTTCTATAACTCTCTGAATTATTTGACAAGTCATCAAAATGAATGCCAAAATAAACTTTAGTATTGTTATATTGAATATTTTTTGCGGAGCAGAGAGGGACATACCATATCATACCATAAACAACAAATCACATGTCTTTCTTTTCACTCCGCCAGTGAGACACATACTATGAAAATGATCCACCCCCAACTACTACTGGCTCGTGTTGAAAAGTTTCCAACTTTTGACGTAGTCGATGCTCCCTCCGCAAAGCACTGAACCAACAATCTAGCCTTTTTAGTTATCTTGACATATCAATGATAATATGGTTTGTTGTGTTGGTAATTCCACTTAAAGACTTCTGCAACCATGTCTGGGTTGATCTGAAGGTGTTTGGGGAAGCTTTCATCCTTCATGTGCTGGTCCAGTTGGTGCAGCAGGTGAAGGCAGGTGGGCCAGCCCACCAGCAGAAGGTGAAGGCGGCCCACCACCAGCAGGTAAAGGCCACCCACCACCAGGTACCCTGTAGTCATAGGATTATTAGGACTGTTAGGCCGAAGGAGCTTTTTCTTGTTGTTGTTGTTGTTGTTGTGATAGGGATGAAGACCACTGATAAGCTGCAGTCTAACAACAGCTGCTGCCAGCTGGTCTATCTGTGCCACTTCACCTCAGCTAGGTAAATGACAACCAAGCTACAGGGGTCCTCATTTCAGATGTCACTATTAAATAAATATCTGAAATGAGGAGGGTGGATATATTTGATCAAAATATACTGTATATAAAGTAACATTAGTTAGCATGAGCTAAACTAAGTTGTTAGTACTGGTTTTGATAAAATCTATTATCCAGTATACAAACAATTGCCCAATCCATAGAATACAGAAAATACCTGGATGTTGTAGTTCTATAAGGATTTCTGTATGTACCTAACTCACGGTATCCCAAATGACTTATTAGTAAGACCCTCAAACCCAGATGAGGCAAAGACTGTTCCACAGGGACCAGAACTCAGACATCTGCAGCTTTCATCTCCACAGAAAAACATTAAACATGTCTGTTGTACTTGTAATATCTATTCCACATATTCCAAGAAGATATAGAGCAAAATGCAAATACCTAAAACTTCTGTGCAAACATTTAAAATAAAGAGTTCACAGAGGGGAAAAAAAAATGCCCGCTGAGCATCAACACACATTTATTTACTCATGATATGTGTTGTATTTTGTTCTCAGGTTCCTCTTGCAGTTGGTATGTCAGTCTCAGAGTCTGGATGGCGCCACTACCTTCAGTGTCGTAGAGACAAATGCCTTCAAGCATCTGAACCACCTGTCTCTTCGGCTGTCCCAGGGCTCGGACAAAGAGGTCAAAGACTACCTGGCAGCGTGCCTGTCATCTCTGAAGGTCCGCTCAGTCTATTTCTTGTAACCTCCATCTGTCACATCAGGCTTTGAAGTTCAACCAGGGCTGAGTGGGAACTTCTGACAGGAACGTTTATGTCCGCATGGCGTGATGGTGTGTGTTCAGCTGGTTTATGTGCATGTGTGGCTACAAATGATCTGAAAGCTGGTTTAAATATTCAGATTCAATTCAAAAATAGTTAATTAATCCCCAAAAGGGAATTATTTATTGTTGTAGTTTTCATGATTTAAGCCTATTTAAAGATTTGTTGTAGAGCTTTATAGCTGTGGACAGGAAAGATCTCCTTTAGTGGTCTGAAGGATCTCCTGTAGTGGTCTGTGTTGTAGCAGATCTGAAGAAATTCTGTTGCTGAGTCACCATGTTGTTAAGAGGATGTTCAGAGTTGCCCGTTATGCAGTATCTACCTGCTCACAATCATCTCCAGAGGCTCCAGAACAGAAACCGTCTTCTTCATCAGTTTGTTCAATTTTTTTAAGTCACTGGTTCTGATGCTGCTCCCCAACACATGACTGGAGATGTGATTAAACTCTCCACAACAGAGTTTTAGAAGATATTCAACATTTTGCTACAAACACATACTGCTTCTTTAAGAAGTAAAGTCTGCTCTGTCATTTCTTATAAACTGCAACAGTGTTGTATCTCCAGTCCAGTTTACTGTCCAGCTGAACACTGAAATATTTATACTCCTCCATCACCACCACTTCTTCTCCCATGACGGAAAAACTATTTGACTTAATGCCAGCTCTCTTAAAATCCACAATCATCTCCTTTTTCTGGTTCACATTCAAGATGAGATGATTGTTCCCGCACCATGCCACAAAACGGTCCACCAGTCCTCCGTATTCAGTCTGTTGGTCACTGCTGATACACCCCACAACTGCAGAGTCATCTGAGTATTTCTGTAAACGAAAGAACTCTGACTTGTACTAGAAGTCTGAATTATATTAAATATATTATGTCGCTGTGGGAGGGAAAAAAAAGCTTGTTTTTTTTTGTTCGTTTGTTTGTTTTTTTGTCTGAGGTTTCATTTACATGATAAGACTCACTGCAATCAATTATGTTTGTACACAAAAAACAGGATTAGAAGAGGGAATACTAATCTGTATGTTATTTAATTAGAACTGAGAGAGTCTATCAGTTCGTGTTTAACTCATCAAGAATATTATAACATTAAATATCAATATTGTGAATATTTGATATTAATTAACATAGAAAGTATTACAATAAAAACTAGGTTTTAAATTCTGACCTCATCACCCTGCCCTGGTTGATGTCCTGACAGAATTTTAAAAGGCTCAAGAAGAATGTGATTGGGATTTAGAAATGGGCATTGAAGGGGATTTCTAATCAAATAGTTGTTCACTGGTATGTGTCACTGTCATGATTGTGGAAAGTTTATGTGTTTCCGATTCAGGTGTTTTCAGATGGGAAACATGGATTTGGAGGAATTTCAGGGTCTGGCGGACAACCTGGAGGTCTTATAAAAGCTTTTCTGTGCTGAATCAATGTTACAGGCAGAGAAGCAGGCTTTGGAGGTGAAGCTAAAGAAGACTGAAGATGATCTGTCACGGCAGCTGAGTTACACTCAGCAGGTCAGTAGATAAGTAGATCATCCTCATAACTTCCTGATGTGACTTTTTATTTCCCTGGACGTTAACCAGTCTCCTGACTAGACCACACGATGATGTTCTACCTCCTCACCTACTGAATGACAAAATTTTGTCTAGTTTGATGGACTCTGGGTAGATATAGTGGTGGTATTACTAGGGAACCAGCGAAAGTGAATATATGACACACGTCAGTTCCACTGGTGACTGTGACTCACTAATGACTGAGAACATCCTACTTTATAACCAGTTCTCCATGTCTGACAGCAAAGTTTACCCAGTCTTTCTGGTTTTAGCCTACTTGGGATTTCTGAATTGTTTATTTTATGTAAAATGTTAGTATATTGAGAAAGTTCACACACACCTGAAACAACCTGGAGAACATGATGATGTTTTGGTATTAGAAACTGCCGGCTGGTTCTTAAACCATGTCAAGTTTCACACAGTAGATGGAGCTAGTTGGGCGTTTGACACAAAATGATGCAAAGAATTCAGTCAAACAGGAAGAGAAAGCTCAGACGTGCACTTACTCACAAATCTGTTAATATTGTACCATTAAAGAAAGAACAAAGAGCTGATTCATGAAAATCAGACATTGGCCATAGAAGTGATTCCCACATTTTTCTCTAGTTCTGTCAGGAGGAACAGAGCAGTAGAAATTTGGGGAAGCATGTGGAGGGCTACCTGAAACATCTGAGCCAACTTATTTATTCTCCAGAAAATCCTCTTTTTATTAGTCTGATTTTAGCTAATCAAAAATACTTATTTATCTTTACTGTCAGACATAAAAGAAAACTGTGTTAACTTCTGTTTCTATTTGGTTTGAAATCCAACTGTTCGTTCAGTCAAACAGATAAAAAAAAAAGCAACTTACACAGTAAAAAACAACTTTTTTACTTGTTTTTATCACAGTTTATCAAATACTGCAATACTGGGTGAAAAGTGGAGTAAGTTCTCTCTGAAAGGCTGCGTTTATTGCTTTAATTTCTGGCCCTACTTGTGCAGAACCACTGGGACCAGAAGCAAAGACACAAGCTTTTAGTTTTTCTTGTTGTCATTCCAAATCATTGATGTAATTAATTATGACATGTTAACTGTGAGAATATGAGTTTTCATGAGTTTAACATCTATATTTCCCTGACAGACTCTGTCTGAGAAAACTAAAGAGCTGGACAAACTGCGCTCAGATTGGACCAGTCAGAGCACTTCTCTGTCCAGCCGTCACTCTCAGGAGCTGCAGTCAGAGAGAGAGAAAGTTGTTGAGGTGAGATGTTCATCTTCCTAATTAACTATAAAACACAAGAATTGAGCCTGACAGGGCCTGCTGCACAACTGAGCACACAGTCGTCTCAGGAAGTATTTGAGTATCTGAAGAATAAAAATCTCCAGGTTATGATATAGGCAGATTTAAAAAGAGTGCATGTTTGAGTTATGAGGCTTGGTGTATCAGGACATAATAATCATCTGGTCCTTACGAGGTTGTAAAATGAGGGAAAAAAACATGATAGGAGCAACAAAACATGATGTTTTATACTGTGTCATTAATTATTGGGATGAAAACAAAAATCAAAAGCAATGTGTGGGAAAAATAAAAAACCCTGACTTCCTCCACAGCGATCAAGAGAGGAAATAGTAGCCTACCTGGTGGTAGTCAAATGAATGACTGTGAGTGCCTCTGTTAAATCAGAAGTTTTGGGTGTTTGCTTCTCTGGAGCATTCAGGTGTATGTTCACAAAATGCCAAGAAGGAAAGATATCATCAATGGAATTAGAGATTACAGTGTTGCAAGCACTCCGAGTGTAAATTTCAGCTCAACAGATCATGAAAATGTTAAGAAACAAAAACAAAAGAGTCACTGCAATTGAAGTGTTGCAGCTGCAGAAGGAGAGACCGACCCCCACCATCAGAGAAACATTTTCTGGACTTCTGTAGCACCTGTGGGCAACTCAACATAAGACTCTGAAAGTTTACATTAAATAAAAACATTTAGATATTGTTTAGTTACATCAATTTGTACCAACCAAACTTTCAGTGACATGTTAGATTTATATAAAAAGAGGATGTTAGGGAACTTGTACTTCACTGCAAATTGTATTTTAATGTGTATCTGTTCAGTTACAGTTATAGGATATTTTAAGGTTCTGGGTTTCACCCCTGTTTTCGTCCCATCCGGCCAGCATGGGGCTCTTCAGTGATGATTGACAGATGTTTGGCCTGTCAGCAGCTCCCGCTGAAAGGTTCATGTTGCTAAAGGAACTGGAGCCTGGCTGGCACCAGTTCACCAGAAATCCAAACAGATCCTCTTGGTAACTTGAATCAGCTGATGATCCAGTCTTCATCCTGGACCAGGAAGTCAGCCTGGTCCTTGAAGACATGCCCTTTCCAAACTCTTCAGTGACTTCTCGTTGCGTTGTTCATAATTAATATGATCATAAACGCTGTTTACTTCTCAGTCAAAGTGAGAATTCATCTCAGTTCATGTGATGGATGTCTGTGCGCATCACAACTGATCATTTATTGATGTCTGTCAACTTCTTCACATGACATTAATGAAGAAAAATTATCAGTTTATTTTAGATTTAGGTTGCAATCACTGTAAAGGTATTTATGTGGGAAAATTAGGTTACATGTTTTCTTTTACAGCCAAACAAACAAGTCATAAGTGTTTAAATATGAAGATTTTTTAAATCCCACTGTGCATCAAGAGATGCAGGTAAACATTTTGTTGTTAGAGCAAGTTTCACAACTTCATAGTTGGGTACTGTCAAGTGATAGAATGTGTGTGGCAATCTGAACAAATCCACTCAAAGCTGATCTCTGAACATCCAGATATGTGTGTGTGGAAAATGGTGCACGCACTTTTCCTGTGTGCTGCACTTTTTGTGCATGAGGCCCCAGATGTTTCTGATCTACAAAATATTTAGCTGGTCCTGTCAGAGTGGAAGATAGATGGCACCAAGTGGTCAGAGTTGCCGCATCTCATTATCTATAATTACTTTATTGAATCTCAAGTTGATGTGTTTCTGACACTGGATCCTTTTTGGTCATGTGATTTACTGATTTATTTAATTAATTAATTAATTTTTTTTTTTTTTTTTTTTTAAATTTAATTTTTTTAGCAGGAAAGTGACTTGTAGCTGTTTCTGTACCGACTCCCTAAGTTAATCAGGGTGCATGATTACATATTTTTGTCCAATCAGGTTTCAGGTGTACATGCTCCAAGTGTCTGCGTGGTCATCCATGAAGACACACTCATACACAATACACAAACTCAGAAGCTGACACTGACCCTGAGTGGAGATCACTGTCCAGATCATGCTGCAGGTTGTTGTTAAGACATTGATGTTTCTCAGCTGCAGAGCAGGTTTCAGCAGGAGGCCGAGCAGCTGCGTCAAGAGCTGCAGAGCGCTCATCAAAAGAGCAGCCAGCAGTTGCAGAGCAAGGTGACGGAGCTGGAGGTGTCCTGCAGAGAACTAATCAACGGGAAGTACAAGAATGAGGCTGCTGTAAGAGACCTGAAGGTTAAAATCGTGGCTTCAGAGGAGGTAGGTGGGGATCATGTGATTCAGGTGTATTTCAAAATAAACTCCAGTCTACAGTCACAAGTGAAAATCCTGAAATTTGACTGATTAGTTCCTCACAATTACTGAAACTAGCAGAACTGTACATTTGATGTGGTTCCTGTCATTGAGCCACCATAGATGTGATAATGCAGTTATCGGCATCAATTTGTTCCTTGATATAAATTTACAAGATGAGTTACATTTTATGTTTTATGTCATTTTCCTCCAGCAGTTAAAATATTCTTGAGTTGAACTGAGTGAACATGAAGGCAGACTGATTGACTCACAGCCTCTAGTGGTCATTCCAGGAACTGCATATTCCAGTTCACTTCAAAGAGGAAAAGTCAGAGGTTATCCCTGCATTATGACACTAGTACTCATGGATACTTGTGATCTTTCTTGTTGGATTTTTGTTTTTTAGGAATGCCAGCGTCTGAAGCAACAGATCCTGGGTCTGAGGAGGGAGAATAGTACTCTGGACACGGAGCTGCATCAGAAGGAGCGTTTGGTGAACCAGCTGCAGATGAGAACAGCTGTTTTGGAGCAGGAGATCAAAGACAAGGACCTGCTGATGCGCCGCACCAAGGAGGTGTTGGGAGCCACACAGCAGCAGAAGGTAGGGGCTACCCCTTCATCAATACTGTAAGCATACCTGTGGCAGATTTAGCTGCGACAGGTGTGCTAAAACAACTGTTCCTCCTAGGAACATAATTATTATAAGATACTATTTAAAAATAAAAACACACACACACACCTATATATATATATATATATATATATATATATATATATATATATATATATATATATATATATA
>JAOWBL010010949.1:0-40172 GCA_028564865.1 Zenarchopterus dispar | reverse complement strand
TATATATATATATATATATATATATATATATATATATATATATATATGTGTGTGTGTGTGTGTGTGTGTGTATATATGTGTGTGTCATTGAGGCTGAAGAGCAAATGAGTTTTAAGAGTGAGAAACACACATTACAGGTGTCCATCAGAGGTTTTTCTCTGTCATTCACACATATGCTTAAATTAAACTCCGTACTCCAGACAAACAACGTACAATTCCCTTACAATATATTTTTTTTTTTTTGGAGAATTTTTTAATGAAACATTTCAATTTTTTCTTACACATTTCTTGACAAGTTGGACCTCCTCTGTCCATTGAAACTTCTCAAAGACTCACAAACTAGCATCACTGGTTTTTCCTTTCATCTCCTTGTATGAAACGACTTCAGTAACATTTTTGTGATGTGTTGCATGCATGCCTAAACTGGAACAATGGATGCATATTAACAAAGGAAATGATCTTAATAAGGACAGAACATGAATTATCTTTGGTCCATACTGTTTGCAAAGAAATAAAAGTTAAACAATGTCAGAAAGACTTTGTTTTAATTTCAGTTACCATTTTCTGATTTGAAGTTGTGCATTATGCTGAATTTTTACATTTACCATAGACAATATTGTTATATAAACAACTGTGATGCTGCCTGATGCATTTATCACTCCATAAAAAAGATGGACAAGATAGTTATTCAATTCACTTCAGTTAATTTAAGTAATATTTATTAATGCCTGATGGAAAATGATATCAATTCATGTTAAAATACTAATTTTTAAATACTTTATTTTTCATTAATTGACTTTTTTTGTCTTTAATATGCATTCACATCCTTAAAAGGTCAACTAAAACACAAATATATGTAACTATTTTTTACTTTTAAACATCACACAAAGAGAATTATTACCTAGTAAAATGAATATGCAGTCAGTTTGTTCCAGTCAGATTATATCTCTGATTAATGTTTCTAATGAATTACTGTGCAAACAGATCATAACGGTCACCAAAGTGATAACACAGAGTATTTCCCTGTAGACATTCATGCTGATGATCACTGCTGTTGAGGTTTTAACCTCCCACTTCTGGTGCTTTTCAGGCACGGCCGTTTCCATTGAGATTCAATGTTGTTGTGTCTTTCACATGCTCCTTATGTTACCTCTGACCACCTGGATACTTGACAAACATTTGGCCCCTCTTCTTATATCATTATCATTTTGTCTGCCACTGTGTGAAATTTTACTGTATGAATTATCCTGAAAGGACGTCAGGAATTAGTTAGGAATGCCGCAATCACATATTAATATCAGCTGGTACAGGATGCGTCAGTTTAGGGTGAGACTTGACATGTCAGCATGCTCCAGAAAGACTACATTTTCCATCAAATGTGATCTGGTATTCGAAACCTTCTAAATCACAGTTACAATCACAATGTGCTTAAAATGATAACTCATAAACTATTATATTTTGATCCATGTCTTAATTTGTCATGTTTAACGTTTATGTTCATTCCAGTTATTCTGTCCATCCCAATGTTTTGTTTTTTTTTTTTGATAAAAAGCAGTTTAGTAGATTTTGATAGTGGGTTGTGTCTAAACAAAGCAGTGTTCTGGACAAACCTGAAAGCTTCAGTCTCTTCTACTGTCAGATCAGTTTGGCGTGTCAACCAGCTTGCAAAGCATGATTAATATATCAGAACAGGGACTTAAAAAGTAGGATCAGTGCATCCTAGGACTGAGCCTTTATACTGAGATCCAGAATTGTAAGAAAAACAAGAAATTAATTTTTATATGGGCTGAAAAAGAGAGGTTTGTGTCACAATACATCAAGTGACACCATCTACTTAAAACTGTAGAATTGTCTAAAAGTAGACCAGTGATAAAAGTGCCAAACTGCTGCCAAATAAATATCCTGCACAGTTCCCGAGACTACATAACTTTTTCTCATTTGACATGGAGGATATGGAGGCCAGAAGATGTTATTAGGACATCTATAGGTATAAAACCTATAGATTCTGAGCAAGTGATCAATTCGGGAAGCAAAAGGCAGGATTCCATTAGCAGAGGCCCAGGGTAAGACTGGAAATGTAACACGGTTGACTTTCTTCTCGGTCCTTTCAGCTATTATGTCTCCATGTAAAGCAGAGGGAACCCTGATCCTCAAGGGCCACTGTCCTGAATGTTTTAGATGCTTCCCTGCTTCAGTACACCTGATACGAATGACTGTGTCATTAACAGACTTGTACAGACCTTTATATCAAGCTAATGATTAGAATAATTAAATTAGTTATAATCAGGTGTACTGAAGCAGAGGAACATCTAAAACGTGCAGGACAATGGGCCCTGAGAAACAGGGTTCCCCACCCCCGATGTCAAGTGTTGGACCCAGTAGGATCCACTGACTTAGCAAATAACCCCTCCTTTCCAGCTGATGGCAGCACTGGGCCATTTTCAAAGTTAGCCAACCTCCAATAAATAATAGAAGAAGGAAATGAAATGAGAGTGAGGAAGAAAAAGAATTAGAGACAAACAAACAAACCAAAAGACAACAACAATAAACTGTGACAACAACAGCATTGATGGAGCTCAGGTTGTTGGTGCATTTCTGACAGCAACGCAGTGGTGATAATGACATCTGAACAACATCATGTCTTCCTTAGCTCATACCCAATCAACATCAAGTCAATATCACCCCCATCTAGCAGTTCTTCCAGGGAATGCTAAAGTCCCTGCAGCAACCCACAGCAGAGACATGTTATGGCCCCGTAGATGTTCTCAAAAATGATTTTCCTGATAGTGGAGACAAGCGCCAATGATCCTGTAAAATTACACTGGACTTTGCAAGTGGAAACACACACCGTAACTATAATTAAAGCTGTGAGCAGCGATGATCGGGTGTTCACATGATGTGGTCATGGGAGAGTGCTGCAGTCAAGGAGCTTGGGCTTCTTTTTTGGTTTAGAGCGTAGCCCCAAAAAACTTGTCTTCTTGTTTCAGTGGTACAGTAACATGCTGTAAGTGTACCCAATTTTGTGGGTAAAAGTAAAACACGGATCCAGGGGTGATTCTAGGGGGCGCTGTTAAGTCTTTTTCCCCATATCAGTGTATTCTGGATGATGAGCTTAAAAACGCATGAGCTTTGAGCTTTGGTCAATATTGGCCAAAGTGTTTCGGATGTTGAACAATTTGTTCTGTTATGGGGAAACGTAGCAGCCTACTTGGCCATGTTTCTACACTCATGTCTGGGGTGTAACATCAATACAGAATCGTCCTTATCAATGTCTTTACAGTCACCTGACCTCCACTGATGTCAGTATTGTTAAGAGGCTGAAAGCAGTACAGTGTAAAACTTGGTCTTTCCTATTGCCAGCAGAAGGCGTTACCACTATACCTGACCAATGACATGTTCATCTTTTCAGGCTGAGATTTTTAGCATTGTTGTCAAGTTTGCAGCTGTTTACAGAAATGTAGTTACTTCATGGTGGTAGCATGAACTTTAGTGCGCTGCCATGTCCACACCATTCAACTCAGGCGAAAGATTATTTTCTTGTGTTTATAGAGGACTAACAAAACATTTGTCAACAACTGTGACTTTCATTAAAATAATGAACTAAAGCCTTGACAAAGCAGACATGAACGACAAGAATCCACACACATGCTCACTTGCTTCACGTGCTGTGCTTTATGTTACCAGACTGAGCAGAGGTCCTCTTAATACTATTGAATGATGTCACACGTTGTGTTACTACAGTCTACTCTCACATCATAGTGGTCATGATTATCATGTTTTTTTTGGTCTGAGACTGCTCTTCTCCCTCAGACATCATCTTGATTCTGAATTCATCAGAAATGATCCAGAAGCACCATGTTCCTTTAATTAATCAGCTGGCGTGTACAGTCAGGTGACCTCTCAGAGCCAATTGAACACTTTCGTTAGCTGATTTTTATAGACGTAATGTTGGATAGTCATAGACGCTGAAGTTGGAATTAGGCTCAGTTTTTAGCATACCACTGCTACAGTTTGAATATTATTTATTGGATATAACTGGATTTGAATCTGCTATAGAATATGAATATATGATAAGTGGGCTTTGGCTCTCCTGTTCTAATCTTGTGTCTCTTTAAAGCCATAAAATGCAGCGAGCAGATATCTCCATTTTATACGTGGCTTAATCCAAGCTGCAATGAAGGCTTTCAGACTACATGATTTTCAGTGTAAGCCAGTTGCTGTGTAGACTATAAGACTGGCTGTCTGGAGTCTTGAAGTGGTTGTGTTGTTCCCACAACATGAACATACAGCAACTAGGGGTCACACACGACACAGTCAAACAGCAGCTCCGTCACCCATCTGATCACATTTGTTTCAACAACTTCTATATGGGAAATGAGGCACAACTCGAGTCATTTATTAAAAGATGGACTGAGGGAAAGAAATATAGAAGTGAAAGACGTTTTGTTCAGAGCAAGTAGAAAAATAAAGAAAATGCTGATAATGGATACCACACACAGGCAGCAGGGTTTGTATTTGAGGAACTCAATTCAACTTGATTCAGTTTTATTATATAGAGTCTATTGCAATACAAGTTGTCTCTAGGTGGTCTCCAGAGACCTGCAACATGACCCCTATCAATAATTACATGAACAGTGGCAGGTAAAAACTCACCTGCGTGTAGCGGCTGTGAATAAAAGATCATTGAAAAGTAAACAACTGTACTGATGACATCACATGCAGCATCAGCAGGTAACGCAGGTGAATCCTCTCCGAAAACATCTTGAAAACTCCAAGATGTTTACTGATATTCCTCACACCTAGGATTACCCCGTCTGATGTAAACAAACACTGCAAGCACCGCTATCCAACTTCTGTCGGTCTGTCTGGAGTCTTCAGTCCACCCATGTCGTCTCCTGCTGCTCTCTTTGCGGCTGCATCAGCCTGCTGGAAACATGGAAACAGGGGGAGCATGATGGAGTAGCAACACCCATCATACTCCTCCTGTTTCCATGAGCGCTACAAGCTCATGCTTAACATGCGTGACCTACTCCTCTTTTAAGCTCCATCTCCACGTGGAAACAATACTCCGTTTCCATGGCTACTCATCATAAGAAATGTTATGAAGTTCCAGTAGAAATGCTCCAGGCAGAAGAGCAGCCCAGCCAGCGTGGACTAATGAATGAATGGAAGAGCGGGCCTAACAGGCCGTCTGAGACTGATCCAGTCTGAAACGTCCTAGTGGAAACACAAGTTACAGGTAGACTAGGGGAAAAACAAATCAAACAGCTGAAGCTGCAAAATTGCTTCGTTCTTGCATGTGTTCTGACAGAAGGAGTGCAGGTTTCCTGGAAGTGCCCATCCTTTCCAAGCTGATCTTTTCAAAGTCTTGAAGGTGCAAAGTCATTTTTCTCACCATCCATGTCTTTTTTAAAGACATTTGGAGCAGGATCTTATTGGTATCAAATCTTTCCTGTAGTTTCAGGGACAAAGAATTTCCTATCTTACAGTAAGATACGTTTGAAAAACACAAACTAGGGGTCCTCAAGGTGGTGATACCGGACCCTTTTTTGGCCCTGCGGCCCAAACGTGCCTGAAGTATCTTTTTGACTAATCAAACAGCCACGAGTGTTATCATTACCAGTTTAAGATAAATGCGCTGTAATACACATTCCCAACGGCGCAGCCCCACGGAGTGTGATTAACTCCCGATTTGAATGCGGAGTTTTCATGCAAATCTCTTTAATGGCTCAGTAAGTTCATGTTTCACCTGTCAAACGTGTTTCCGCAGTTGTTAAAGAATAACTGATAACAACTCTGATTCGGGGTTACAGCGCGGACAGGACACCCGCGTGGCTCTCGCCTTTATTGGCCCTGGAAGCGCGCGTGCGTCGCCGGGGACCAGGTGACCAGGTGGGTCCCTAAATCCAGTGGCTGGACATTGTGATTAAAGCCGCATGCCAACTTTCTAACGGCTCTAATTTAGATAAAGTGGGCAAACAGTCGCATGGGCAGCCTTGAAGACATGAAAGAAGTCCCTGCAGGGCCAATATTTGCAGCTCATTGATCCAGCCAGGTTCCCGTGGCGTCAGACCCCCGTCCAAAAACTACTGATAACTTCCCACAGACCCCCTGGCAGCTGGCGCCATATGTTTCCACTTTTTAAAACGTGTTTTCAGGTTGTCTTCTCAGTGATTTGGGGCTGAGGGTTAAACAAAGCAAGCACTGTTGGGATTTCATTTTGTGCAGCGTTTCAGGCCTGTTACAACCTACATTTCAGAATCATTTGGGATGATGTGAAAAATGGTATTGATTCTCTTTAGGATAACTTTGGAAACTGTATGAATGCAAGATCTTTCTTTTTTTATTCTCAAAGTAGTTTGACTCATTAATAGACATTTTTTTGCTTTTAGGGTCAGCATCACATAAAACAAGTTGGTACTGGGAAGTTAGGAGCTGTAAGGGGGTGAAAGACAATAAAATAAAGATGTCATCTCACACAGGTGATGAACTAAAGAAGTGTTCATGACAGATGAGTCTCTGAGGTGCAAAGGTGAACGGAGAACATCAACCGTATGTCAACAAATATGTGAGAAAATTATTCAAATGTTAAAAAGGATGTTCCTCAGTGACAGATTGGAAGGGATTTGCATATCCTCCTTCAGCAGATCAAAATGCCATTAATCTATTCAAAGAATCTGGAAGAATTTCAATGTGTGAATGATCAGCATTGACACCTGTCATCACTGATGCTTCAGCCCTGTATCAGGAACATCTGGTGGACATATCCACATCTGGTGGCAGGGGTTAGTGTGGAAATGCCTCACAAGCCTTACAACATGGAGCTATATTCACAAATTCAATTAAAATCTCTCTCTCTCTCCCCATATATATCTATATATCTATCTATCTATATATATATATATATACATATATATGTATATATGTATATACATATATATATATATATAGATATATATAGATATAGATATAGATATATATTTACACATATACCTATTCACCTTGTTTACAGGTAGCGTTGGCTTCTCTGGGCTCAGAGGCACCTGGATTAGACCATCACACAGTGGAACCATGACTTGTGGCCACTGTATGCTCTGGATCAGCACGACCATCCAGACTCTTATCTTCAACTAGTCTGAAAGGAAAACTCTCATCATCTCGGGGCTGTCTCAGTGCCCTTGGAGAAACCATTCTGTGCCATCACATCCTGCAACATCAGTGTAGAAAAGTGGACTGAGACTTTAGAGAAACATATGCTGCCTTCAAGACCGCATCTTTTTCACAAAGATATGTGTGAGGAAGAGGAGGGTACAGGTACCAGACTGGCCTGCCCGCAGTCCTGGTCTGTCCTCAACACAGAATAGATGGAGAAATCTTTTAGCTTCATACTGATATGATTGTATTACATTCTGCAGACGCAGAAGGACAAAAAAAATTAGGTGAGTTTCTTGAAGTTTGAGTTTGATCAAGAGCAGCTATTGGCCATAGAGCCTTTAACTGTTATTGGTATTATATTGAAACAGTTTGACAATTCAAACTTCTTTTGCTAACTCTGGAGATTATGCAAAAGTTGGAGAAAACCTCAGACTAGTTTGTTGTCTCAGCCTTCTTGTAAAACTGTAACTGTTAGAAAAGCTGGCAAAGTCAGAGGATATGAAACTGGCAGGATCTGAGCATGAGTAGATGAAGAGGTCGTTTATAGCGCCCCCTACTGTCTAACTGGCATCAGACGGCGCATTCTCTCTTCATGCCATCATGAAAAAAATCCTTCCTAAAATGAATGGACATAGAAAACAAGTGAGCAGAAACAAGAATCACAGCTTTTTGTTTTTACAGAACTGTAAGAAACCAGCGACATTTACATGTAGAAAAGTCAAATGTAAACCATCATTATCACCCAAACAGAAGAAAACAAGATCCCAGGAAGCTAAAGAGATGCAGTCATCATGAATCGTGAATCTGACGTGGAGAAGAAGATGATCCTTGAACTTTATGTCAGTGCAGGCTTAATTAAAACCCAAAGGCAAGAGTGTGAAGAAAAGTAGCACACGTCCACAGTTATTAAAACAGTTAAAGGACCAGGGGACATGGATGTTGTTAACTCAAGAGTAAATCCACAGATGGACTTGCTCACCCAAACACTGAGCATAACAATGGACTCAACATCAGGAGCTGAGTTTTCAACTTATATATTTATAACTGAAAAGAAAAGGATATGCCAAAACCCAAAGGCGCTGGTGCTGAATGGAGCGGGGGAGAGAGAGAGACTAGACACTAGAGCAGACTTAGATCATAAGTTGCAGTGGTTTTTCAGTCAGCTGACTGAGCTGGTGTGGACTCGGGAAGCTGGATGTAACACTCCCACCATGGTGATGTTCATGAGAGGGCATCCACAACATTGTCCCTGACTTGTCTTAGGACGAATGTCCAGGTTGTAGTTTTGGACCCTGTTGGCCTACCATATTAGTTTTTGGTTACTGTTGTACAAACAATGGAGAAACACCAAAGGATTATGGTCAGTTTGATAAATATCATCTCCTACAAAGAGGAAATGACACGAGGTTCGAAGAAATGCCCACCACCGGGTCATGATTTCTTTTCAATGTAGTTTCTCTGAGGCCATGAAAACTTTTATTTTTTTAGTGACAGACTGCCTGCAGTGTCTTTTTGATCTAAGGCTTGTACAACCCACATCAACCTCAAGTTTCAACGGTGCAGTAAAACTGTGAGCAGCAAGAGGCAGTCAGCCTTTACAGCGCTAATCCCTCGCTCACGTCTCCAGTTGTACACAAACTCTTAAACAGAGCTGGAACATTCGTCAGTGGAGATGCAATGGTTGCAAAGTTCTGCAGAAAGTTCTACAATGACCAGCTAACCCTACTGTATCTGATGTTTGGTCGTGGGAACTGATTATTCCACAGTGGCACAAATCCTGACGTAAAGAGGACAAACTTGTCCATGGCCTCCATCCTTGCAAGACATGTGATGGCTGCTTCTGGGAACTCACGCTTATTTCGCACCAGAGAACCCTTTTCAAAGGGATGAAGTATATCTGCTATGGTTTCCATATGACCTCCCTAATTATTTGAGTCCCCAATAACATCATCCAAGTGAGTTAGCAGAGAGGTAACTGTAAGGTAATGGACAGGGAGACCTCCTGGAGCTCACACTAACTGCAAGGCCAGTCTGCAGCAGATCGTCAAAGTCCGTCTGAACTGCAGCACGTTTCAGGGGCACACAGTTTTATTAGGTTATGATGAGCAAGACCAACATCATACTGCAACACATCTGAAAAAACCCAATTCAATATCACCTTTTTGTGAATCATGAAGACAAAGGAGTTGGCTAATAATTGTGAATTTTCCAGACAGGCTCCCAGGGCATTTTTTGAGTAAAGACATAATCCTCTGCTGTTAACCCATCACTAGTTGCACCAGGCTGCTCAAGTTTCAAAGTTGGGCAGAGGGCCTTACTCAGGGAAGTACAGCAGCTCACCTGTGTGACTCTCCTCACCCAAGGTCTCATCTGTAAACAGCCACTTTCATAAGTCATAAGTTAACCACATTTGCTGCTGAAACCCAGGATTGAACCAGAGACCTTTAGATCTTCAGTCTAACGCTGAACTGAGCTATTTCAGCAGTTGTTCAGCTCATATTGTAAAATCCTCATCAGCAACACAACTACCCTCCGTGGAAGGACTTTTTTCCCAACTACTTTACTTGTTTATTGCCTTCATAATTCCTGAGCACACCAGAGTTACCAAAATAATAAAGGGGTGCTGGTCTCTTCAGCACCTGCTGGCTATCTCAACTGGGATATGCCAAAAATGTGGCAGCACACAAGTGCCCTCACCAGTGTCAGCCTAAACAACTGGATTATCAAGTAACGGCTGGCTCAAACACTAAACAGATAAACAGACAACACCGGGAGTTGAGAGACCAACTTGAATATTAACTGGAATACATATTTGAAAAGGAAAGGATATACTCTCTTCCAGTGGTGGAAAGTCTTTTTTTTTATTTTGGATAAAAAGGTCCATGACAAGACTCCATCCTGCAAAGAGAGAGTTAAAACCTGCCAAATGATTAGTGATTTTCATCAGTGAAGTCCATCATTCAGAATTTAAATGGTCACAAATCACAAAAGGCCTCCAGCAAAGGACTCATTGATTTTACTTGATCTATTTTTTGTTCATGATTTCTAGATGATTTTTTTTTTTTTTTTGTCATTTAAAACATTTTCAATTTTGAAATAAGAGACATAACAGTTCACTTATCACCTTCCAATAGTATTGATCTCGTTATTATCCCACCGGTTGTATTAAACAGAAAGAGGAAGCACTTGAAAAAGGGTAAAAGACTGACAAAGTGAGGTGGAAGGCTGAGCAAAGGATTTAAGACTGGTGAGAAAAATCGAAATGCTGGTTTACCCACGGTAGTGGAAGTGGGTGCTGAAAGGAAACCTGACAGACTTCATGGGGACCTCTTGTGGATGGAAAAGTACATTACAAGAAAAAACACAAACAAATGACCCAGTTCACACTGAATGTCAACATACCTAACCAACACAAAAAAGTACTTTTACCACTATGTCATATTTGTTAGTCGTTGTACCCCTGAGACGCTGGACATGAGACACCTGACATCTTCATTTTTCCAAGTGTCATATCTAGCTTTTCTGACTGAAATTAGCATCACCAGCGGCCTTATTTTGTCTACCAATTCAAGTGCTTGACAGAGGAGGTTCAGTGATGTGATATACCACGAAAGCAGCCTGAAGCTGAGCAGACTTGTACGTGCACATCAGAACAAACAGTTTGGATGATGAATCAGAGAAGGTATAAACAACGACCCACTCCACAGGAATTGAGGTGTTTTTGATAAGAGTCTACTGCAAGGAACAAGTCAATCACTTCATCCAACAATGTCTTCAGTTTTAACTTGTGAAGACAAAACTAGAAGCAAAAAACATAAAAAAACAGAAGAAACAAAGGATTAGAACCTCGTTTCGGTGGCATTCACTGAGATTTGACTGTAAACAACTGAGAAATAGAATTACAAATGAATATTTCAGTGATGGTAATGTTCATCTAAATCTCATCTCCTTATAAGGTCATTTAATCTAAACTTTGGAAGCATAAACAATATAAATAATGTAGTCAGTGTCTGAACATTTCCAGGTTTTAATTGGCTTTATAAGCACATTTTCTGGCATGTCTCCAGACTTTCCAACCCCAACCTTTCAAACAAAACTTCTTCAATGAAAATCAAATACAACAGCCAAGAAAAATATTTCAAGAATAAATAGTCCAAGTTCTATTAGCACAAAACTAAAAATGTTCATTAGATCCACTCTGCAGACTGAAGTCTCAGAGTTCCCGGCGCAGTTC
This sequence comes from Zenarchopterus dispar, assembly GCA_028564865.1. Lineage (NCBI taxonomy): Eukaryota > Metazoa > Chordata > Actinopteri > Beloniformes > Zenarchopteridae > Zenarchopterus > Zenarchopterus dispar. The sequence goes on along the minus strand of JAOWBL010010949.1, from coordinate 28,783 downwards.
CTCTGAAGTGGGAGGTGAAGGGTACAGCTGTGGTTAGTTTCCAAACACAGAAAAGTTTCCAAGCCCGTAATTTCATTCTACTTAAATTTACAGAATCAATAAGTTTAAAGAATCAGTCGAGCTGAGAGTCATTATGCTGGTCCAAATTAGTCCCGGGCCCGTTGAGCTTTCCCTGTTTGCTCTGCTGCTCCTTGGGCTCTGCTGATCTATGATGGTTGTGATCATCTCCTTCTGAGCAGACATGCAACGAGTGAAGGACGTCCTGCAGCGTCCACTGGTGCTCCTGTAAGACGTGGTCCTGTAGGGTGAACTGGCCTTGCTTGGTTCTGGTCAGCTCCTTCACGTGAGCACACGAGGACAGAGCTGCCGGACAGAGATTTGTTATTTCTTCACTGAAGCGTCAAACTGTCCCTTCTAACTTTAAAGGAGGTGAATTATTACTCTTTTAGAAGTTTCAAGAGTTTTTCCTGAGCTAAAAATGTCTGAGACATATTTTAATTAAAGCATGACATAAAGGCGTGTTTCCACCATCGGGGGTTCTGGGTAGCTTTTTCAGGTTCGGATCATTTATGCGCGTCTCCATTACCAGGAACAATCCTGTGAAAGTGGCCTCCAGGAACCTTCACGGGATGAGAAAGGCTCCTGTAGGAGGAGAGTTCTCAGGTTCACCAACAGGAACCTCCTGGTGGGAGCTCTCTGCTGATCGGGTTTTCTAAATTACGTTCAGAACTCTCACACACACCTAAATCATGTGACCACAACTCATTTCATCCATTTCAACCAGAAACATTTGACTGTGAGAACATTTGATGAAGATTACAAGAAACAGCAGATGGGTCGACGAGTTGGTTCAGGCCTTGTTGGCGTATTACGCCATTATAGAGGTCCATCTGGAGTTTTCTTTTACTCTAAATTGATACAACCGATGTATGCTAAAAAAAACAAAAACAGCACCCACTGTTTACATGTTTCTTCCCCCCCGCCCCCCAAATCTCCTTTTATGCTGTTTGCGACCAGGAAAAAAAGCTATATTACGTCCACCTGGTGGTGAGCTGTGTTATTTTGCAGTTGGAGGTTTTTGGGTGGTGTCTGAAGGACCTGAGGAGACAGCCGGACCTGTAAGAGGCACCAGTCTGGTGGGTTGACCCTGAACTCCTGCTAGTGGAAACTCACCCAGAGATACACTGTGGTTCAACCCTGGCTTTACAGCTCTGTTCACAGCAGCTGGCCTTGGGGGGCGGGGCAAGGCACTAGGCGTGACTGTGATGTCACAATAATGTGTCCACCTTAATCAAACCAACATCACCAAGATCATTTAGAGAAGGAAGAATATAAGTCCACCTTTTCCCAGGTCATCCACCAAGCTTCTGACGTAAAATCCACCACCACACTCAATATCTGTCAGACAAAGGGAACTCTTTCAAGTATTTGTTTGGACGTAAAATTTCATTTCAAAAGAAAATGGAAGAGGAAGGAAATGAGACATAAACTGTTGCAGAGATGAAAACAGAAAAGCTGACTGATGCAGAGTGCGTTTACCCAGAGTGAAGAGAGGAGGCTTGAACTCCTGCAGCGTCAGGCGGTGCACGGTGACCTGCCGTGCAGGTTTGGCATCCACCTTGTGGCCTTTCTTCAGTAAGACGGACAAACGCTGGCCATCTTGTTTCAGCGCCGAGTAGCTTAAAAAGACACACACAAACCCCAGCGTTTTGTATTCCTTTCACTTGTCACTGTGATGCAGAGGAAATTCTCGAGTTTCACAGCATTTAAGACCACAGCAAAGGAGAGGAAGTGAAAATCAATCTGGGAGGACTGTTGTGCCTCTAAATGCTAAAACTGACCAATGAAACAAAGGCTGAATTGTTCAGGAAGAACACTTGGCACTAAATATAAACCGTATTCAATTCAAAAATACTTTATCGATCCCTGAAGGGAAACTAATACAATACCATGATTCTGAGTACATGAAGTGAATTATTGTTAATTATTTTTGTGTACAATAGGATTTGAATAGTTATATGGGCTATTTTGGACAATTTTTTTTTTTTAATTTTGCCAAATTAAAAAAAAAAGAGGATTATATATTTTCCTATTACACACACACACTAGTAAAAGAAAAACTAATTTACTATAGTGGATTTTAGTGTTAGGCTTTTTTTGTAGCACAAACTGGGCTGGACCGGAGTCTCAGTTTGAGCACCAGACGTGCATGTGCATGTGAATGTGCATGGGGCTCGACTTTCCTAAAGGTAATCACAGACAACACTTTCAAGTTGTTGGAACACATTTGATCATTTTGACTTATTCTACTTCATAAAAACTTGAGATGTGGCATGAAAATCCAGCATCTATTTCTTCCCCTCATGGAACCATCGTGGAACCTAATTCAAGCTGATTTACTGTTTAGACTCAAGCTGAAAACAGAGTTAACAATTCTCAAAATAGAGACAAATGAAAAACACTCCCCTGTGTAACAACCAGAATGACCAAGAGTATTTCATTTAAACATCATTTCATAGTCTTTAGTCTGTTGTGATCTGCGAGGAACACCATTCAACAATCTAGCTTCACAAGTATAAGTATGTGGAAAGGATTTTTTTTAGGGAATATTACTCACAGCGGTGGCACTTGCATGATGTCACCAATGAAAGATTTCAGCTTTTCCTCCATGTCTAGCCTCGTTATGTGTTCTATGGAACAAACAAACAAACAAAACACAGACAACAACGGCATCATGTTACTGCTGAACCTTCACAGAAGTACAATTATGGGATTTGCAATTTTTTGATTTACCGAAGTCTTTCTCCAGGATCACAGTGCCAGTGGCATCAAGAGTGTCTGTTGCTTTGCCCAGCTCCCCCACAGCAACATATTTCTGGAAGACAAACACTCCAAATCATTTTGGAGACATACAATTGAGGGTACATCAGAGATGATCAATGATGGAACCATCAATGTTATAATCAGAAACGAGCACCCTAACACAGCTGAAGTACAAGTGCTGATGCTGCAGCTTTCTTCTTTTCATCTTAGTGAAAACAAAAATGTGACAACAGCAATACTACAACCCTAACTCCAGATGCTGTGTGAAATGTAAATACAAACAGAATATACTGCTTTGAATATCTCATAAAACCATATTTTATACACACACACACACACACACAATAAAGGCTGGAAAACATAAAAAGAAAAAAAAAAATCATTCCCTGGAGGAATCGTCCACAGGTCAATGACATGTCTGGGTATCTGGACCTGAAGTCCGAACCGAAGGTTCATAAACCTGCATAAAACAATTTCAAATGAATGTTTCTCAACATCAAATTGTATCCTTTGAATATTTCATTATCTAAACTACATATGACTGACTAATGATTCTAAGAATCTGGAGGAATCTCTGTGCGCTCAGAAGACCCAAAATCAATACTGGATACTCACAACACTCAGGTTCTCACTCAGAACTCTTTTAAAAACAGAAATGAGTCTGACAAAGAAATCCCTGCATGTGCTCCATAAAACTTCCAGAAATCACTTTCTACCAACACAGCTGGCCGTGTCATCCAAAAATTCAGGTTAAAGATAAAGTCATACAAAGAAGAAGGTAGATATGAACATGATCCAGGTGCTACAGTCTTCTCAGGGTTAAAGCCAATTTAAAATTGACTGAAACATCAATGCTGAAGGGTATATGCAGGCTTGAGAACAACATGCGCCCCCACACACACATCTTTTTCAGCAAAACTTTCCATCTTTCAGAAAAACAATGTTAAACCCCAAACTTCCAAAAACAGCTTTTTATAAGAGTTTTGCTTTATACGGTTTTGGGCGCTAAACTAAGCAGGGAACAGTCAAGATGTTTCTCCAGCTAAAAACAAGTAGTGCATCACAGAATTATAAAAACTGCACAGATCAATTACTGCTGCTCCAACCCCATCTCTGACCAGAGTGGGACAACGTTCCTCTTGCAGGACTCCATAAAGTGGTCTCCTCACGCCCAACACCAGCACTGTGGACTGGTGTTGAAAGAAGAGCAGACGCTACACAGCGGTAAATTTCAATTCTAATGTCAAGGGAAAAAAAGTTTGTTTTTTGTTTTTTTTAAATCTTAGAATAATATCTAAATGTCCTTACTTTCAACATGTATGCTTCCTGTCTTCTATTTCAAATAAAGAAAATACAGGTTTATGAGATTTGAGAATCTGCATTCTGTTTTTATTTACATTTTACAGTGTCCCAAATTTCTCTCTTTTTAAAAAAAATTTCGTTTGTAGGATTCTGATGAATCTACACTATTATTGCTGTTCAATAATGCTGTTCAAATCAATAAGTCAATCAAATACTGGACGTTAAACTACCCTGACATCAATAGTTTATTTAAACAAAACAAAGGTGTGGCATTAAAAAAAAAAAAAGATGGATTTTCTGCTACTTTCAGTATTTTCATGCAATTAAAATGATTCAAATGGTCTAAGAAAAATGACAGTTGTACCCTAACATAACTACAATGTAATAATAGTGATCTGCCTACTTTTGCTGTTAAAATGGCCAAGATGTACATGTTTATTAATCAGGAATCCTGATGTGTGTTTGTAACCAGCTCACCTTGGACCCAGACAACATTGTGCTGAGCATTTTTGTGCCATTCCCAATCCCAACAACTAAAAGAAAGAAAGAAAGAAAAAAAGTTAAAGTTAACATTTAACAGTTGAGAGTGGATTTGATCATAGCTGCAGACCTAACAACAACAACAACAAAGCATGACTCACGTGATATCTTCAGTCACATTATTCAAGGTCAAATTTATTTATATAGAACAGTTAAATACAACAAAGCTGATCAAAGTGCTTTACAATCTAATAACAATCCAACAAAACCATAGTTTAAAAGTGAGGAAGATATAATAAAAAGCATTTAAAAAACAATAATGTCAAAATAGAAATAATAATAATGTCTGGGTGTGTCATACTCTACTTAGAACTGAAAGCCAAAGAGAAGAAATGGGTTTTAACATTAACTTGAACATAACTCAAGTCTGAGGAGTATGACCATGAGAAGGTTAACCATTTTACATCTTTGGTGTCGCCATGACAAAAGCTCCGTCACCTCTAGACATCAAACCTGATGGTGAAACAGCTAGAAGTGGCTGGTTGGTTGACTGCCGTCTCTTACTGGTGTGTGGATCTGCAGGAGTTCTGACAGAACCACTGGAAACTTATCTTCAATCTTAAGATTGGATGGGGAGCCAATGGAGGGATGCCAAGACTGGAGTTATGTGATCACGCTTTGGGCGCCAGGTAAAAGTTGAGAAGCTGTGTTCTGGACCATATGCAGACGTCGCACAGAATACTGATGTAAAGCAACACGTTACAGTAATCTGAACGTGAGTTTATAAAAGCATGGATTACTTTTTCTAGGTCCTTTGCAGGATATCAGGTTTCTCATTTTTAAGATAGTTATCATCATCATGTCTGCACCTAAAGTTTCAAGTGAAAACAAGTGCCAAGTTAACAACTCTGCCCCTACCGGCTCCTCATCACTTGCATTTAAAACCAAAACAGAATCCAAGCTCACCTCGGTCTGCAAGTACGTAATAAACATAGACTGTATAATTACTGGACTAACAATCTCCAACACCACCGACATGTTACGTATGCGTTGTTTTAAGGGCTTTATTTCCTCCTACTGTGTGGTGCCTTATAGCAAACAGGCCTGGGAAGTCAGCTTGAACACACCCACCTTACGTCAATCAAAGTTAGTCGTGGCTACAAGTTCTTTCAGCTGATCCACACTGGAGGAGCTGTGGAGCTCCTGGTGAACATTTGCAGTGGACTGGGCTGTTGGAGATGTCATTTCACTAAAATGTGAGAACTTTTTTTTTTTTAATTTAGAATAACTTGGTTTTATTTCTTCTTAGTATTATTGATCATGGCAACTCGTGTTGGACCATTATAACAAGCGTTTTTATATAATTTATAATTTATTTATGTAATTGCTATTATTCATTTATGCATTTTATTCAATTTAATATTTGTTTTCAAGAGACTTATGGGAGTGCACTATGGTTGCTGATTCTATGTACTTTTAATATTTTATATAACACATTCAAGAATTGAATCATACATTTAAAAAAAAAAAAGAACAGTGAAGTTTGCTGTTCTTTAAGTACAATAAAAAGCAATGTAGGAATCTCATATAGTTGTTTATGTATGTATATATATATATATATATATATATATATCACACTCTCTCACACACACACGCTATATGGTCAACAGTATTCATGCACCTGCCTTGACTCACATATGAACTTAAGTGACGTTTCACTCCAAAGCCACAGGGTTCCTATGATGTCGGTGCACCTTTTTCCATCTATAAAAGCTTCAACGCTTCTGGGAAGGCTGTCCACAAGGTTTAGGAGTGTGTTTATGGGAATGTTTGACCAGTCTTCCAGAAGCGCATTTGTGAGGTCACACACTGATGTTGGACGAGAAGGCCTGGCTCTGTCTCCACTCTAATTCATCCCAAAGGTGTTCTATCGGGTTGAGGTCAGGACTCTGTGCAGGCCAGTCAAGTTCACCCACACCAGACCTGTCTTCCATGTCTTTGTGCACAGTCATGTTGGAGGAGGAAGGGGCCAGCTCCAAACTGTTCCCACAAAGTTGGGAGCATGGAATTGTCCAAAATGTCTTGGTATGTTGAAGCATTCAGAGTTCCTTTCACTGGAACTGGGGGACCAAGCCCAGCTTCTGAAAAACAACCCCACACCATAATCCCCCCTCCACCAAACTTTACACTTGACACAATGCAGTCAGACGAGTACCGTTCTGCTGGCAACCGCCAAACTCAGACACGTCCATCAGATTGCCAGATGGAGATTCATCACTCCAGAGAACGTGTCTCCACTGCTCTAGGGTCCAGTAGCAGCGTGCTTTACACCACTGCATCCGACACTTTGCATTGCACTTGGTGATGTATGGCTTGGATGCCGCTGCTTGGCCATGGAAACCCATTCCATGAAGCTCTCTGCGCAGTGTTCCTGAGTTAATCTAAAGGCCACATGAAGTTTGGAGGTCTGTAGCGATTGACTGCAGAAAGCTGGCGATCTCTTCGCACCTCAGCATCCGCTGACCCCAGTCCGTCAGTTTACGTGGCCTACCACTTTGTGGCTGAGTTGCTGCCGTTCCCAAACACTTCCATGCTCTTATAATACAGCTGACAGTTGACTGTGGAATATTTAGGAGCGAAGAAATTTCACGACTGGATTTGTTGCACAGGTGGCATCCCATCACAGGTCCACACTGGAGTTCACTGAGCTCCTGAGAGCGACCTATTCTTTCACAAATGGTTGTAAAAACAGTCTGCATGCCGTGGTGCTTGATTTTATACACCTGTGGCCATGGAAGTGATCACAACACCTGATTCCAATTATTTGGATGGGTGAGCGAATACTTTTGGCAATATAGTTTTTTTGTGTGTGTGTGTATATTACATATATATAAGTATATAAAGAGTGTCGACAGATGTGTCCACGTGACTGATGTGGTACATGTGACCAAGAACAGGTTTGCTGTGGCCCGAATACAAATGTAAAGGGTGTTTTAATGACACTAAAGAACTGTCTCTCTTTAGTCTGGCCTCAGAAATACGCCTTAAAAAGAGAAAAGACTTATATTATTTTGGAATAACAAGGTTTACAACGGTATGTAGAAGTTCGTGGGACGCGTGTAGTGGAAGAGTCTCCGTCTGGATTTTTCCCAGTCAAAACATGGAAAGTGCGCGTGCCCGTGGAGCTCAGCGTGCCCGTTTTTCTTACCCAACACCCCGCTGGCAGCACTGTCCAGAGTCCCTCCATGGCCCATCTTCAGCCACTGTTTCGTCCTCTTCCGGGTGTTGGAGGTCTGGACACCCGCTTCTGGAGGACAAATAGAAACATTTCATTGACAGCTTTCAGCAAACAGACTTGGCGTAGTTTTGCTGTCTTACCCGTCAGTAATGTTTTTTTGAGCGTATTTAAAACCTCAACAGATGTCGGGCCTTTTTTTTTATAGACAGAAAAGAGTCCGTGGAGGGCCTGTAGTTTCGACAGAGAGCTGGTGAGGACAGCAGCAGTGGTCCCCATGTCCCCAGCCATGCTGCTTTCACTCTTCCTACTCGTTTGAAAAAACAAAATTTAGTCTCTTCTTTTACGACTGTAAAACAACGCATCGATGCACTACCGCCACCAACTGGCATGGAGAAGACATCGTTAACTTTACTGACAATGCTTCTCCACTTTATGTGTTCTTTAATGCTTTGCATAAATGTGGACACAGTTGTAGTGTTGATTTATATTTCCATGTACAGCAGTTAGAAGATGAATTATTTATCTTTGTGTTTCTTTTATAATAATTTGGAAACTACTGTAGTGGCATGAGAAAGTATTCGTTGCTGTATTCAATTGCCAGATATTTTCTAATTTATAACTGTTTTAAATTATTTATCTGATTATGTTTAAATGCAGCATCAACACAGAACTACACTGCCCACAATGCTTTGCGCCGTTACCCACTTCCTTGTTACTCGACGCTTGGCTTCCCTTTTGTCAGCTGGTTTGACTATGACAACAATAACTGACAGAAAGGTAATCACCTTCAGCTCCCCCAAAGCATGTGTTGTTTGGATTGTTTGTCCGTTTGTTTCCTTCTTTTCGATACCGTTGTTGATTCTCAGGACACTTCCGCAGCAGGTCTCTTTTCAGTCGTCGGTTAACTAGTTCATTTCTCGCGCGCGACTTTCTGGATTTGCGAGTCGGAGACTACATCCGACAGTCGTTCAACCTGCGAGATAAACGTGTCAGGTGAGCAGCGACGACTGCTGTAAGACACGAGCCGTTACGTTTTCTGAAACATCGGGGCCGTTTTCAGATTCGGCTCAAGCACAGATCCTTTGAGCATCATTGTTTTTCTTTTTCCTCTCATTAAAATGTCTATTTTTTTGCTTCTCACGACAGTCACTGCATAGAGAAAGTAACAAGTAGATTTAGGGCTGTTTCAAGATGTATAATGTATTTTTATTTTATAAAACTCCAGCCTAATGGCGAGTTCAAACACTTTTAAGATGATCCAGGCAATGCTGTTTAGGAAGGAATCAGAGTATGTTGAGGAATCTAAAGTTCAAGACAAGCTAGTAAAATAAAACTAAATAGTTAACAAAGGCTTATCATAACAGCCTGATGGGAAGTTAGGATCACTGAAGGATAAACCAAAGTTGTGAAAGTACAAGAGCATAAAATTCTATGAAAAACTTCAGAAACTTTGTAAATTCTGTTGCCTAGAATCTTATCAGAAGGAGTAGTGTAAGTTAATCCAGTATATAAGAAAAGAGACAGAGCAGAGAAAATTCTGTTTCAATTGACAATTCTTTGTTAAGGAAAAAGCAAATGCTTACATATCTCTTAAGAGGAGGTCGTTCTAGCTTTAGCTCGCTGTCTCTAATACATCAGGTACAGAGTCTTCGAGGTTCAGCCAAGAAAGACCTGTCTATTCTGAAAAAACCTCCTCTCTTATACTTGTTACAAAGCGTGTGTCTATGTGCGTGCATGTTTGTGCAGACTTGTGTAAGTGTGTATTTTTGCAAGGTGTGTAGTCCTCATCTTTCCCAGGAGTTGCTCTTCTTTCTTCTTGATAACGGTCCATCCGCTTAGTCAATCCGCTTAGGCAAACTTGTTCTATGGTAGGTCATAAAGGGTTAAGAGAGAAAACTTAAAACATGCACTTTATAAATAGGCAGATTTGTGAGAAACCTATTTTTAATTCCATCACAGAGAGTGTATATCTGCGGCATGATGTAAGAGCTTTGCAGAAAAGTATTTTAACGTTCTTATTTAGGGAACTTGAAGTGAAGACGTCATTTTATTACTACTCAGATCCTCTGTTGACCTTGTAGGTCTGAGACCCAGCTGACTTCATACGCATACCCCTCATATAGAAAGAATTGTAACTTTTAGACTGGCTATTGCCAAATTCAAAACAGGATATATGTAATATAACAGGGCATTTGCAGTATTTTTGCATGTAACTTGCATCATTTAAAACTGAGTTATGGAGCCTTACAATTTGACAAAATTGCAAGTAAAACATGGTTTCTTTGCTTCAAAAGTAAATGAATGTAAATAAGGTTTAGTCATCAAAGCAGTCATTTGTAAATTTTGTCTCTTTTTTTGTTTCTTTTTCTTGTTTTTTTTTCAGGTAGCAGGGAACACCCTGAGGTTAGAAAGTAAATAAAGCTTTGCTGGGCTCTGATGTTCAGGATCCTCCATGATGGAGGATTTCAGGCGGACCTACATGCAGCTGTGTAAGGAGGGAGGCATGGACCCTCAGGAGAGCATCCTGGTTCAGCTCCAGGAGAAGAGGGCTGCTCACAGTTTCAGACTGGACCTCAGTGGACAGAGCTTGTCTGCAGATACCTGCACAGTACTGGCCAAAGTCTTCCAGAGAGACACCGTCTTCACTGAGGTGTTACTTTGTGACTGCATGCTCAGCGAGGAAGGTGCGTACTGTGTGGGCCTTGGGATAGGGATTTGTTTGCTAATTGTATGTTGTGCAATAGATAACAGTATCTAAACTTATAACTGCTTATATCCACAGTTGCAAGTAGGTCTGGCTTCAGGCAGGTTGTTTTTCAAGGACCACATGAAATTATTCACAGTTATCAAAATATGACAACCACAAACTTAATACAGTTTAGATCAGGATGCCAACCTTTCCCCTCGTGAATGACAGTAAATGTAAGGAAGTGTTTCCATTTTTCGGTCAGTTTGTTTGTTCGATTGTTTGTTCGTTCATTTGTTCATTTATTCACTTTTTCAAATTGTCACAGTAATGAGAGGGGGACTTTTTGTCTTTAAAGACATTTTTAGAAACTTGGTAATATTTGGTTTAACTGCCTTTAAAGCAGCAGAGAGGAACTTATGCTACTTTTAGCACTTTGTGTCTCTTTCTAGGCGGTGAAGGTGAAGTCCTTTTTACAGTGCTGTGTAAGATTTACTTTTGTTTGGTCTCAGTTATTACTTTCTCAAGCATTTTAGTTGCCTCGAGCTGATGTCTGCTGGAGCTTTGGGAGCAAGTTTCATTACTGTTGAAGTGTGACATGGGACCTTCAGTGATGTACAGTTGTCCAACCAAGAATGGAAGTTGGAACTTACATTTTCCTGATTTTGCTCATACTTGTGCGTTCGTGTTTGAACAGATAAACATGGAATTTTCTAGTATACGGAAATTGTTCTCCAAGATGAACCAAACATGCAATTTCTTTTCCTGATCTTCTCTTTCTTTGTCATCTTTCAGCTTTTTAGGGATCTCTTTAGGGTTTGCTGCCACCCCTGAGGAGATCACCTTACGCTGCCTTATGCATCTTCTTCTATCACGCCAACCAACTGCATATCATCTTTCACCACATCCAGAAATCTCCTCTTTGATCTTCCCCTTTTCCTCCTGCATGGCAGCTCCTTCTCCAGTTTCCTTCTTCAGACATAATTACTATCTCTCTTCTGTATATGTGTAAAACATCTCAATCCAGCCTCTTTTGTTTTGTCTCAGAGACACGTACGCCAGGATGTTCCTCTGATGTGCTTGTTCCTAATCCCATTTATCTTTGAAAGTCCTGAAGAATTTCTTTCATAAACAACTGTTTGAATATATAGTAGTTTAGTACCAAGATTGACAAAGAGAATCCTTTTTTTATATGCAATTTGATGTTGCAGCAGATGTACATTTTTTTGAGTTCATGAGAGTGAAGGTGTCTTCCACCAGAACCTTTTGACGGTCTAACCTAGCAGACTTTACTGGGACCTGAGACAGATGCTGTCAAAGAGGACTAAAATCACTCCCTCACACACACACCAGCATCCCGGGATCCCCACCCCCGTGACCACAGGAGCAGTGTTTGTGAAGGTGTGCCCTTGTGGGCCTTCCCCACATCCCTTGTGTCAGATGTGTGGAAAACAGGTTATATTTGGATTACCGTGAATGTTGTTATGATTTAGTGTGACATTTAGCCTGAAGCTGGGGCTCCTTTAATTTATTTAATTTATTGTGATTTAGGGGATAAAGATGATTAGTTGTCATAAATCGCTGCTTGAGTACCTAAACCAGCAGTGGTAGATTCTGTCCCAAAGCACTTGTCTACCGTCTTATACCCACTGACTTTTAAGTTTAAGTATGTCTTTTTTGTTTTGTCTTGTTTTTGGAAAAGAAATAACATTTTTTTTATTCCAAAATATAGATCAATATTTAATCAAAACAGCTGGTTGCTGTATTTTTTTTTTTTTTTTTTTTACTCAAAACCAAAAAAAAAAAAATTCAAGTCAAAGTGATGTTATGTTTTGACAGTTTTCAGTGACAGACTTTTACACATTTTTTCCTTCCTTCATTTCATGCTTTTATTGTGACAGAATTTTGACATGTCACTTTTGACAGATGCACAGAAACATTTCCGTGGTTTGACTCTGTAGATGGGACCTGACACTGAGCGGGATGTAACAGCATTTTCATTTATACTTTTGTGGGATTTTCAGGTGCCAAGATACTCCTGACTGGACTGTTTGACAACAAAACTGTAAAAACACTGGATCTGAAGGTAACGCTTGTTAATTATACAGCTGACACTCAGACACAGTGTTTCATATTTCAGGACCTTTCTGTAAGTGAATGATGGTTGTTGTTGACAGGGGAACAACCTCAGATCGACAGGAGCAGAAGTGCTGGGAAAATTATTGTCCCGTAACAGGACTCTTCGTAGGTGAGAACGATACTGTAAATGTATTTCCTGTCACTGTGTCACCATTGGAAATAAGTGCAAAAATATTGCATTCCCATTTTCAGTGCTGGAGGAAAATGTAAGCGCAGCCACGGACTCATTACTGCTAAGACATAGAAATCAACAACTGTTGAACTGCATATACTATACAAAGTCATCTTAGTCTTTGGATGTCCATCAGTCCGCAAAATATCCGTAAATGGGGACATTTAGGTATTGTGGTTACTCTAACTAGAAGTGGAGACCCAGCCTAGATGACTCCAAGGGTACAGTGCAGAATCCCTAATGAGGTGGAGGTGAATCCACAAGGAACCGCGAAAGAAACTGGAAACATCTGCCTGGTCTTGAGTCATGCAGTAAATTTGTCAAAGAGCATCTTGGAATTCTGGAGAATTGTTGGGACTGAATATTCTGCATCATGTGTAGTGGAAAAAACAGCACAGTTTACCAGCATCAACACATTATCACAGTGGTGAAGTACTGTGGATGGAGCATTTGGGCTTGTTTGCTGCCTCAGGCCGTGATTATTCACCATCACTGACTGGAACACGATTTCTCAAACTTACCAAAAATGTCCTCCAGGATAATGTCAAGGTGGCTGTTGCACCACTTTCACCCTACGTGATTTGAAGCTCAGTCTGCCAGTTGCTGAGATCACAGATCAGTGCTAAAGTGTTTGTCCCATGCTGCTCAGGGCTAGTGCCATGAAGAAAGCCAGTAAAACTGGTGCTGCGCTGACATCAAAACCCTGCTGGGCAAAAAGTGGTTACGAGAGAGTTGAGGGGTGGGATTACCATAGCAACCAAAACGCTGTGAGCGTCAGGCCTATGTGGAAGTAGCCAAGAAGACATTATTGAAAAAGAATTCAAGAGTGGACACCAAAACGAAGCGTCCACGGTCTGTGGGGGAAACTGTCTCCCTGATAGCAGACGAACGCCCAACTTTTACTGTTTTAAACTCAGCGGTGTTTGTGAATGGTCCTCAGTGCACTGCAGAAAACATGATCCACAACAGCTGTTTTTGACTGAATTTTACAAGTGTTTTTAGATTTTCATCAAGCAACATTCTTGCGTGTTTCAGTATGACCCGCTTGCATGAACAGATACTGTTTTAACAGCGGGGATGGATCCTGTTTGTAGCTGTTTTCATAAATATCTGTCAGCGTTTGGAAATGATGCTCAGTGGTTTTGAACGTGATCTGGTCTTCTACATAAACCTGCATTCATACCAGCTGTGTTCAACTCAGTTTGATAGCAGCCTTTGCCTCTTCATTATTTAACAGGTTTCAGTGTTTTAGTAACACCTGTGGGCACTTGTAGAGCCCACTCAAAAACCCAGCTTCTAGCAGCTTTCATAAATACCAGTCAAGATCTGGAAATGTGGTTAACGGTGTGGGTAACGGTGTGACTCTGTGTGTGTGTGGAAGAGCAAACCAGTTCTTCAAAAGTTCTGAACCAGCTCTAGCACCAGCACCAGTTTCAAGAACAGGGTGGTCAGGTTTCGCTTGACAGCACCTGACTGCTATGTGTCAACAAATCAGAGACTTGTCAAAGGTGCCGATGAGATGCAGAGCTATTGTTGGTGGCTGACAGATAATTAACATGCCAAATATTTGGGTGGGTTTGTCTCCTCCATTCAAGCTACAGCCAAGGAGATGGCAATGCACCATGTATACATGCCTACATGTATTTTCCCATTCCTTTACCCATGTTCTTTGTCTTTTCTTTCTTGTTTGTACATAGTTTGATCAGAACACAAACAGCTTGCACCACTCATTTCCTCCTGTGGACCATTTTCAAATAATTAATTTCTACTTTGTTTGCATTTTTCCACATTTCCTATATGTTTTTAGGTGACAACATGGCTTAGAAACAAGTCAGGTGACCCAGTGGCCATTGTGATCATTCACGTATTATAAACAGTATAATGACTTAAAAAGAAAATGCAGGTCATGTAGTCTTAAAAGTCCAGCAATCTGAAGACTCAAAAGTTGTGTAGCCTGACAGCATTCTCAGTTAATGTTGGGTGATGCAGAAGGAGAATGAGCCTAAGCATGGTAGTAATCCACCACAGAATTACTTTAAAACAAGAGGAACACCACAGTGGTCCAGTCAGAGCCCAAATCTGAACCCCATAGGGAGACTGGGGAATAACCTCAAGAGAGCTGTTTACACCAGTCTTTTCCTTTGAAATTACCTCAAGTAGTGAATTTTGTTTCAGCCTCCCGCTGCTCTGTCTCACAGAAACACAGATGTTACACTGACCCATTCACTATCAACTATCAGAACCATCAGATAGGTGAGCTCCAGTGGGAGGAATGTTTGCTGGGGTACCCTGTCACTACTAGAGTTACTAACTTTTTTCAGAACTTTTTTGCAACTTACAGAGTGGGAGATTTGGCGTCACCCAGTTACAGTCTGCTCACAACAACAGACACCAAGGATGTGAATGTGGAAGAAACAAAAATGAAGATATTCTTTCAGCCTCTAATGCAGCATAATTAAAACATTAAAATATAAATATATTTAAAAGTAGGGATAAGACTTGTTTAATCAGAAATGTGTTCTCATTTTCTAGTCATGTACCGGTAGATTTTTATGCCAGAGAAGCTTTTAGCTGTACATTAAAGTTAATCTGTTTACACAAAACTCTAGAAACAATGTAAATCACAAAGACAGAATCAGCTGAATTAATCCTTTCACAGCTGAAAGACTCTGTAGTTACAGAAACTTTTTTTTTTTTTAAATCATGACACAAACCAGACCACTCAAAACTAAAATAATTCCCCCTGAGGCCCACATATTGATTGACGTGGAAACGTTTTGAATGGTGATTATAGGCTGGTGTTGGAGTGGAACGCCCTGGGTGTGTGGGAAGAAGCCTTCACACTCTTCTGTGACGGTTTGGGCTCCAACGACGTACTGACCCAGCTGGACCTGCGCAACAACCAGATCAACCATCATGGAGCGTCTGAGCTAGCTCTGGCTCTCAAACGCAACAGCACCCTGGAAGAGCTTGGTGATGTACATCTTATGATGGGAGCACGTCACACGTGATAGGAGTTAGCACAGAAGAGAGACGTACAGAGGGATTACATAACATCATCTTGCATAAACCAAGTTGAAATCTTTACTATAGTTACTTTAATCTGTTTATAGTAAAAGAAGCACTCTTGTCTTAAATCTCACTTACTTCATCTTCATTTCCGTCTCTTAATCGTTTGCTCATGTATTACTTATACATTAAACACATTTCGTTTGTTGCAAACTCTCATTTGGACTGTGTTTTATTTTTTGTAAATAACTTGGTGCTGGTCCACTCTTCCTGTTTACAGATCTAAGGTGGAACAACATTGGTCTGCTGGGCGGCAGGTCCCTGCTCGAGGCGTTCCAGAAAAACAAGAGTATAGTGCAGCTGGAGATGGCAGGAAACAACATACCCAGTGACACACTCAAGGCACTTGGTAAGTCTCCACACATGCATTTCAGCTCAGAGATTGTCCAGATGTTCCAGTGGGTTCACATGTGACGGATCACATGTCTGCAGGACTTCATGTGGAGTTAATGATGTTTCCACACAGGTTCCTAGTGTTCTGGAAGATCGTAGAAAAGCGGTCTGTGAATGTGGACCAAGCAGTTTATTTTCTGAAACGTTTACTGAATGCTTGCTTGCTGTAGTGACAGTAATTTTGACAATCTTCTTCTTTGGACACTTTCAGAACAAACCACAGGGTACAACTCAGACAGACTGTCCACCCTGAGAGAGAGCCAGAGCAGAAGCCAAGTCCTCAACAAGGAGATCCAAATGTTGAAGGAGGAGAAGGGCCGGCAGGTAACCCCACACTGAACAGTCACGAAGTCCTGGCCATTTAAGTGCCCTCCCATGGGTTTTAAGGTCATTTAGTTCTGGTCAGGCTCAAGCAAGCATTATTTTCCTTTAGTTCTGATTTGGTTTCTGTTCATGTAAAAACGTGGTAAAGGAAGTTATTGTGTTTATACAGCACTTTTCTAGTCCTGTTGACCACACATTTCAATTCATATTTACACCGACAATTATGTTGCATATCTGAGCTCATACAGTTGCCTTTGTTGTCCTCGTCCACCCACTCAGACAGTCAGAGACAATGTGGGGTTCGTTTCCACTGACTCTTTCTTACGTAGATAAGAGAAGATAGCCAAAAAAAAAAAAAGAAGCAGCACTCAGACATCCTTACACATCAGCCCCAAATCCTGGAAAAAAACTGGAGCCTGTCGGTTCAGTCGCCAGGAAGGTGACTTGTGTTTGCTCGTCCATCAGCGTACTGGAGCATTCAGAAGTCATGTTTGTGATTCATGGTAAATGACTCTGACTCAACAAAATACCCCATGACAGGTATGAAAATACCATTAAGAGAAGCTCTAGTTTGAAGTTTTTACTTACCGCAAAGGTGTCCAGAAAGACTCACCTTTGAAGGAAGTTTTTAAACTATCATTCAAATTCAAGATACTTCATTAATCTCCAAGGGAAAATTAATTAATACATGAAAAAAAGAACAGAAATTGACAAATAAGTAAGTAAATAAGATATCAGCAATAAAGAACAGTAACTATGTGTTAAAAAAAACTGGACTAAACAGAAAATCTATGATAGAAAATCTAAAACAGGATTTTAAAAAAGGCATATGACTATAACTGAGTAATCTTCTCATATAGACACACGTCTGTCTTGAGAGGTAATGGCACACACTCTTGCATCACAAACCCAAAAGTCTGTTGATCCATTTGTCAATGCAGCAAACTGAGCTTCTGAGTATTTAGTTCTACTTTGTTCACCCTATTTGTATGGCGCCAATGCACAACAAGTCATCTCAAGGATTTTTACACAGAAAATAAGGTCAACAGAGTCCAAACGCATGTGATCCAATTCAAGTCTAATTATATTGATGGGAATCTATTGAGAAGAACACAGAAGGAGCTGAAAGTTAAGCTAAGCAAGAGCAAGGAAATGTATAATGAAAAAGCTTAAGAGTCGTGTAATTACTGGTGCATTTCTGCAGCTAACGAATGGCAAAATCTAAGGTGTAGTTAACCTTAATTCATGTTAGTCAGAATGCATAACAACAATATCCCCTTGTGAAAAAGCCATCCTATAAAAGCCTCTGAAAATACTGAAGTTCACTAGGTTACCTCTATGTGCACGTCTTGAGTTGCTCCTGTCCTGTTTCAGTTCCTTGACCTGATGGATACTATAGACAGGCAGAGGGAGGAGATGGGACGCTCCAGTAGGTAAGTTGATGTATATTACAATAGTTCAACATTTGAAGTGGGTCAAAACACACTTAAATGTCAGGACAAGTTGTTCTTGTCCTAGGTCAACTTTGATGAAATGTTTTGTTCCACTTCAAATGATGACTAGTAAATATAGCCACATAACTGTTGGATACCTTCTCCAGGTCCACAAAGCACATGTAGAGTGATTGGGCAAACTCCCATGATCCCTCCAGGACCCTACTGAAGGTGTAGAACTGGTCCACTGTTCCATTGCAGGACTCCTCCTTGATCCACCACCCTATTATGGTGGAGGGGTTTGGTGTTCTAGCAATCCTAGGAGCTCAGTTGTCTGGGGCTTTATGCCTCTGGTACCTCCCTCCCCACCTCCAATGGGCTCAACAACTGTGGGAGGGGTCATATGGGTCAGGTGTGAGCTGGGTGGTGGCTGAATACTGGGACCCTAGCAGTCTGATCCTCGGCTGGAGATGCTGGCACTATGGACATGGAACGTCTCTCTGAGCAACAGACTCCCACTGGACAAGTCCTGCAGTAGTCAATATGTTATTTAACCATAACTTATTAATCAAGGAACTTTTTTCAACAGCCATGTTGGCTATTGCCATGAATTTAGTTGAAATGATTTCATTGACCTCAAACTGTGAAATCCACAGGGATGTGCAGGGAGCGTGAGAGGTCATTTTCCCACATGGATTGGCCAGCACAGAGTCAAGACTTAATCCCACTGAGAATCTTTGGGCCCAGTGTACGATCTTGGAGAAAAACTAACTGTGACTCTGGCTTTGAATAGATAAAAATGTGATATTGCATAAGTTTACCAAAACAATTCTGTTGTCAGTGAGTGTATTAATGAAAACTGAAAGTGGCACAACAAAATATCAGTGTACTTTTTTTTGGCCAGGTAGTGCACTAACTCCGTAAATGAAGACAGCATTTACACACAGAATTTCTGTGTGTAAATGTATAGGTCTTTGTAAATCTGGTGTGTCTAATGATCACTGGCAGCCAAGTATGACCTGATTACCTGTTTCCTAACTTTAGGTCAACCTCCGTCCAGATTGGTCAACTCCAGGAAGCTCTGAATGAGAGGAAGTCAGCTGTCAACTCTCTCACTGCGAAGTAATCCTTCCATCTTCTTCTCATCATGTCAAGATACAGTCACTTTACAATGTTTTACGACTACTGGACATTACTGACTTGTTTGATGTGTTTTACAAATATATTATTGACCCTGTTTGACAGAGTGCACAGAGACAATTACAAAGCTGATGTGCGTAACAAAGTTTGACAATTTAGACGGGGGGAAAAGTTATATGTAAATTGTAAATACAGCCCTAATTGATAAGACCTTCAAATCAATAAAATTAGAATTATAGATTCAGGATTATCTCTGTCTGTGACAAGTTCCTCAAGGAGGGGCAGGTGGACCCCATCTTATTTGAACTGTTTGGATATGGTGTAGATTTGGTGTTACCCCACAAAATAATTCTCTTAAAATGCCTAAAAGCCATCATAGGGCCCGTAGATATGTCTTGCAGTTGTTGATGTCGCAAGTATATGCATCAACAATCAAAGAGTTCACAAACTCAACTTGAATGTGAATAGTATCTACAAAGACTGTTGGCGTAATACTGGAGCTTACCAGGATTCCCAGCTCGAACCATCGTGAACACTTAAACCAGCAGCTAAGATATGTATACATCAGTTATTCTGCAAAGGCTCAGATCTGACAGGAAAATGTTCATGACTGTACTGAGGTCTGACTCCTACAACATTTTTAAGACAAGAGATTGGTAACATTGGTGAAGAGGTACACTGACAGCTGAAGTTAGAGTTCCTCCATTTTTACTGTTTATAGTCATATATCCAGTTTATTTACCAGTATCCAACAATGCAGGAGAGAAAACATGTGACCATTCAGACAGAGCTTTAAATCCAAGTTAAATAGGGCTATCTATCCACTTTTTCTGTACCCACTGGTTCCTGTACAATGTTTGAATGTCGACTGAACTTCCTTTGAAGAAGACTTTTTAACAGGGTGACAATCAGAGCACTGTGTTGTTGAGCAGGCTACAGATGACTGAAGCTGCCCTCGCCCTCTCGGAGCAGAAAAACCAGAGTCTGGGAGAACTACTATCACAAGTAAAGGCTGAGAAAGAAGAACAGAAGGAACAGCAGAGCAGACTGAGGAAGAAAGAAGAAGAGGTAGGACATGTACATGTAAGCACAAACATCAAAGCACCTCAGGTGGTAGAAGCCTCTGGTCGTAGATGATCCACCACCTGAGGGACAACGTGAAGCTGTACTGCTGCTTCTAGAATAAATGCGCTGGTGCAGCTTCATGTTGGCCCTGCTGTTCATGTCCTCTTTGTTGGATTGCTGTCACCAGCTTCAAGATGGTCAGACTCTTAACGCCATTAATGCAAAGCTAGGGGAGTGATCAATGGGTACTTTGGGGTCACTGTCAGGTCCAATCAGGAGAGAGCCCCCATTAAATTATTTTATTAACCTTCCGGTGTAGGCTCTATGAGTGTGTTGACACTGTTGCTGACCTGCTGAACAGACTGAGTTAAGAATTTGGGAAAGTGATTGGCAGAAAGGCGATCACGTACAGAAATACTGAACTCATTTCTTTTTGTTTTGTAGGATACTGCACACAGAGAAGGCAAGCTTGTCAGAGAGATCCAAAGTCTTACGGAGAACAACGGCCAACTCAGAAGTAAAGTACGAGTCCTGCCTTTCACTGTAACATGCTTACTAGTTCACACACAGGTTGTATTGTGAGCTCTGTGACGTATGGAGCTGGTGATCATGAAAATAATCTGTTCGTTAGGTGGAGGAGCTGGAGCACAGGTGTAAGTCTCAGCAGCAGCAGATCTTTGAGCTAAAGCAGGAGCTAACCAACAGCACAGCTGAGCTCAAGATCCGACTGGCGCAGGCAGAAGGTACGAGTCATCCGAGAAAAGCCAGCTAATCATTTTGAAAATTAAAAAAATATACAAGTCTCATGGAATTATGTGCAGTCATTTGGAGTTAAACATCACGTTCACATAAGTGACAATAACAGACAAACTCAGTGTGCTTAAGATGATGATCCCACAAACAATTAGAAGTTCTTTCTCCTTGTTGAATGAAATCACACATTAAGTGTTTGTAGTGCTGGAGGAACAAGTAGTTGAATCTTTGGAGCTGATGTCTGGTTCTCCTTCAACAGCAGTGACTTCAACAAGCTCGCTCAGTGTCTAGGGTGAAATCTGTTTCCAGAACAGTTCAGACACATGTGTAGGAGGGCTGGTTAACATCTGGGCCCTGACTGGATCATTTCAAAACATTGGTTTCTCGGAGTCATTCTCTGGTGGATTTACTTCCCCGTTATGGGTGATTATTCTTCTGTATTAGCCAGCTTCTACACAACTTATCTGTCTACTTCCTCATCTACTTTTCCCTCCAACACTGAATGGTTAATTGGTTTGTTCAGCAAAGAGAAGAGAGATTATAATAGTCTGTGTGTGTGAAGTGAATCTTGTCTATTGTTGTGACTTGAATAAACATCAAATCTTATTTTAATTTAGTTTCACGTAGAAGCCAGTAAGTCCAAAGGGCTTGACGACGTTTTTCATGTGTCTGACAGATCGCCTGGAAACTGAGAAGCGAAGGTCCAAGCAAGCTCTCGAGGACATGGACAGTCTCCGTCACAAAGAGGTACTCTGTCCAAAGGCGGTACACAGATCTTTAAAGATAGCAAGTGGATGTCTGATAAAAGAAAAAGAAATAAAGGTATAAAATAAATGAAAAAAATGGTTTCAAGTTTATGGGCAACAGTGTAGTTAGAGTTGTGCAGTCAAAATTTAAATACAAATTCTACATAGAAATATCTAATTACAGTTCTATTTTGTTGTTGTTGTTTGACATGTAAAAAAAACTGTAAGACACAATAAATATAGTTTAATTAAACATTAAAAGGTTTCGTCAGCCTCCTCCAGCTGCTTTCAGGACTTTGAGGAGAACAAAAGAAAACATGTCAGAGTTATGGATATGCAGCTGTGTGCCACAGATTCACCATATTTATCTTTGTACAAACTACAGTACACAAACATGTTGTTGTACCAAAGGTATTTATATTTATGTTGCTGGAATATCACTGGGAATATCTGTAGGTGTCTTTACAAGTGCTACGGATATAGTTATGTCACCTTTGATGGGTTATGTTTGACCTGTTTTTTTCTGTTATTAATTTCAAGTCACTATCCCTGTAGGAGAAGAAACGTTCAATCCTGAAGTTTCCACTCTTGTGCAGGTGGAGCACGTCCATCGTCACCTGGAAGAGAGTGAGAGAGCGCTGCAGGAGCGCATCTTCAAACTGGAGGGACAGCGGGTGCAACTGGAAGAGGTCAGAGCTCCGAGTGTCTGTCTTAGAAAAGAAAACACAGATTCTGATGTTACTCCAGGAGTTTTAGAAAACGGATCTGAACGCCTTCAGATCTGACTCTTCAGACCAAAACAAACGTCTGAACTCGTGCTTACAGTCACTTACAGACTTGTGCAGACCTGGATGACATGCTAACGGTGAGCTGGTCACGTGAATCAGGTGTGTTGGAGCACGGAAACGTTTGAAACATGCAGATTCAGGATTCAGAGGACCAGAGCTGAAAAATACTGATGTAGAACAAATCACAGTGCATCAGCTCTAAAATGATGATTTATGTTGTAAATAAACATTACGATTGCTCCCTAACAGTCTGACCTATACAAAACCGTGTTAAGAATAAATACAGCCTCAACTAGAGTTGTAGATTTACAAAAGGAAGGGGAAAAAAACTGGAATATTATGAGAATAAAGTTACAGTTTTATGACCAGAAGTTCTAACACAAAGCAAACTTTATTCATGACACACTTATGAACAAATAGATTCACCAAATGATGGTGATTTATTGTGACTTTATTTTCATAATATTACAATGTTTTTGTTGTAAAATATGACTTTGTTCATCATCATATTAAAAACAGTCTCTTGTAAAATTGTTACTTTATTCTAATAAATTTACAACTTGAAGTCTTTACTCCCTTAACTAGTTTTATTAATTTTTATTAAAGGTATTTTTAGTTGAATTGAATCAGTGACACCACTTTATTCTTGTAATCTAAGATAGATTTTTTTTCACGAGCAGAAAATCTTTCTCTTAGTAACTCACAAATATTATGAGTAAGATGTCACTGTTTAGCCAGTGTTTCTGACTGAACTTCACTACCTTGAAGAGAAACACCGGCTCCTCACGTCAGTCATTTATTCTTTTCATGATCATTAAAATCAGAGTTTGTTTGTGGTCGCTAGTCCATGGCAGGCGTCTAGACCTTCTACGTGTGGTTCAGCAAGACCCTGAACCCCACATTAATCCCCAGAAGCCTCTGGTATATGATCACATGTATGACGGAGAAAGGTGCTCCACCATGACTGTGGTCAACACTAACACCTCTGTTGTGCTTTGTGCTCTTCTTTTACTTATTGTAGGAAGTGAGTAAAGCTAAAGCAGCATGTGTGACGGAGAGGGCTCAAGCAGAAGAGGAGCTGGGAAGAGTTAAAGCTCAAGCACGTCTACAAGAAGTAGGTCTAAAAAAAATGCTGTTTTTGTGTTGATAGTGTTTGTGTTTGAAGTAATATCAGATGGCCAGTGGACATTTGTGTGGGCACATTCTGCATCTCTGGAACATCTCCGGAAATCTGCTTTATGAAGGCTCTCAGAGTCCAGTTGATGTTGTACGGCTCCAAACGTTCCAGCATCCACGTGCAGCACTCTGTTGTGGTCTTCTAATTGTGCAGGCGGTGCACAGATTGGTTTACCATATCTTGCAGTCTTTGGCCTGTTGACGTGTTAATGGTCCTGCTGGTGCATGGCTCCACTGGTTTTTCTTCCATTTCTCTTCTGGGCTGCGCTCATGTGTACACATATCTTACGATGCCTGACAGGAGTCTCTGTGTTGTCCAAAGGCAAGCTCTTGGGTGGTAGTTGGACGGGACTGTCCCTCTCTGGAGGTCCTTCTTGACGAGGATGGCGTGGCCTTGATCCCGTCTGTGAGCAGCTGGTTCATTTGTGCTTCATGTTAGTTTAGTTTCTTCAGCCAGTAGGTGTGGATCATGTCTGGCCTGGTGCTGTCCAAGCCTTCCGTGGATTTGTGTATTAGTAGTAGTTTGGGTAACATGTTCGGAGCTGGAGCTCCAGTTTGCTAAACAAGTCATGTTGCATGGACGCAGGCTGATTAACTGTCTAATGCAAAAGTGGTGTGGTGTAAAAACCCACTTCAGAGCGATCACTTGAACTCCAGGCAGCTCTGAGAGGAATTTTATTATTTTTTGCTTCAATACAGCTGTGAGCAAAACTTTAGGTTTGGTTTGATACAAAGCAGACTTTGGTGCTTTATTAAGTTTTAGATGTTGTCCCTTACACAACAAGACCATTTCACAACAAATATGTGCTGGACAGAAAATGCTGTTTAGTTGGAGAACATTTTCTGTCCAGCTCTTTGTAGAAGACTGGTACAATTTTTTTCCTCACTGAAGTTCCTGTCCAGCCGTTTGGGAAAGCTGGAGAAGTGATGTCCACAGAGGAAAAGCTGAACACTATCACATCCCTGGAATCATGGCATCAGTGAAGCATCCTGAAATTTTCACGTTTGAGGTTGCGTCTCGTCTAAAGACAGGGAGTTTACCTGCTCTTCTAACCTGCAAGTGTCATGAAGAAAGAATGGGATCAAAATATCCTCCAAGAGCAAACTCTCCCAACAATCTGGGAGCAACTGGAGGATTAGATGTGCATTTTCCAGCACATGAAGCGCTATGTCAAAAGAGAAAACTGAAAAAATCATGGCTCTGAAATTTTAGGTTTGTTTGCAAACAAAAACCATGGAAACTTTTGAAAGCCTTCCAAAGTGTTCTTCAGTAACCCTTTCCCTGTCCATGCTGTTTCCTCTGAGCAGCAGGAGCACGTGTCCTCCGTGGAGGAGAAGCTCCGTTCGGTGCGCTCGTCCCTGCAGGAGACGCAGCTCCACTGCTCCCAGCAGAAGCAGAACATCTCTGAGCTGCAGGCCAAGAACAGCCAGCAGAGCATGGAGATGGACGGACTGCGGCGCAGGATAGAGGAGCTTCAGCAGGTCGGAGTCTGTTTGTCTGTCCGTCAGTCTGTCAAGACAAATCCACACTTTTTCCACTACTGATCCATGAATAGATGCATGTTTGCAGCTGCGTAATGTGAACTCTTGGTAAACACATTAAACTCGCCTTTTTGGACATTTTGACAAACCTGGATTCTTTTGCGCTACACTGTGCAGAAGTCTTAGGCAACTCGATTCTTTTTGTCTAAACAAAGTTTAAATGACACCTATATTTACTTTCCGGCCTCTTTACAAGAAAATACAAAGATAATATTAGAGAAGAAAGAACATAGAATCCCTGATATCCATCAGCATGTACATAAAACAAAAGGATTCTACAGGCAGGAGTTGTTATTTAGAGAGAAGAGTCGGACACACATTTAACTGTTTTTGAGGATACGCTCCACACACATTTCTGTTAAGTAGGATTCCACTCTGTTTAGCTTTAATGTGGCCATATTCTTTAGTTTTCTGTTTGTATCTGCAAGATGCACAAAATGCCTTTTTTAAACAATGAATTCTGTTTGATTCAAAATTTTGATTCTGATTCATAATAAACTCTGTTAGGAGCATTTTTCTACCTCAGGCATGTCAGGTGTGTTTGAAGCTGGACATTTTGTAAGATGAGTGTGAACTGATGAAGTCCTACAGATACTAGAGCTTTTGTGTGTCCTGTTATGTCCTCCTTGACTTTCATGATCTGTGTGGGAGCCCAGCAAGAAGTGAAAGCAGCATAACTGATCACAGTTTTTATTATATATATATATATATATATATATATATATATATATATATATATATATATGTCATCCAATATAGACCTGATTCACTGGTCAATATTAAAATGGCACCACCAATCAAAATACAGGATGGAAGGAAAGAAAAGAAGATTTGTAATACTGATCTAAAACACTGACATTTACATGTTTATCTTTCTCCACTTCTGTATAACTTCACTATAACGTCAAATATTCAGTTTGAAAACCTCACAGCTGCTGTTGCTGCTTGTTCAGTTTTTTAGAATACATTTAATTTGAATGCATTTTTAAATACATTTTCTGGTCAGTGCGGTGATTTACAAATGATCATCATCATAAAAACACCTCTGACATCTGAATCAATACTACTGACCACAATGTAAATGTGGAAGCCGGGTCAGACAGGGAAATGGTGAGTCCGTGGGTCTCTGTTTAGTTCAATCTGACTTCCTGCAGAGATGAAACGCAGCAGAGGAAGAGGAAACACCCTGAAGTTGGTGCACCAAACGCTGTTTCCCTGCATGTGAGGGTTATGAATAATCACTATCCATCACGTTATACAGAATGTTTACTTAACAGGTTTTATTGCCTTTGGGCAACGAAAAAAAGGTGCGACCTGTCCTGGAAACATCTGATGAACAGAAGTTCCCCAGCAGAGGGAGATCAAAGGCAGCAATGAACGCATGCAAAATGAACAACTCAAACAGGTTCAACTGTGTTATAAAGTGTGGTTGTAAAAGTTCAGTACAGCCCAGGTGAATAATGGGAGGTGTGGTTTTTGCAGGAGCTGTCAGGTAAGGAGCAGGAGAAGGTGGCTGAAGTGAGCCGTGGCAGAGTGGAGCTGCAGGAGCAGATTGCACATTTACAAGCCGAGATGACGGCACAAGGAGGACTGAGAGCAAAGATTAGCGCTCTGGAGAGAGAGATTAAAGGTACACCCCAGATGTTCATGTTTGTGTTATTATTGTACACTTACACTCATATCAGTGGGCTTCCTGTCATCTTATTGAATCCACTGTAAATTCATTTCCTGGTGAATCTGAAATCAGGAATGTTCTTTTTTCCATTGGCTTTTTTTCTTGCAGTACTGAGCAATAACCACAGGGAGGCGCTGCTTGACAAAGAGAGTGAGATGTCTTCCATGCTGGAGAAGCTGCGGCTGAGAGAGGCAGAGATCCAGAGGATGAGGGAGGATGAGGCTCAGCGAGCCAGCTACCTGCAGAGTGCCATCCTCACCTATGTCCAGGGCTCCCCTCTGGGACCTTACAGCAGCCCAAAGAAGTGAACCAGACAACCTCCAGGCCCTCTAGACAACCTCCGGACTCTCTCGACAACCTCCGGTCTCTCTCGACAACCTCTGGTCTCTCTTGACAACCTCTGTCTTGACAACCTCCGGTCTCTCTTGACAACCTCCAGTCTCTCTTGACAACCTCTGTCTCAACAACCTCCGGTCTGTCTCGACAACCTCTGGTCCCTCTTGACAACCTCTGTCTCAACAACCTCTGGTCTGTCTCGACAACCTCTGGTCTCTCTCGACAACCTCTGGTCTCACTCGACAACCTCTGTCTCAACAACCTCCTGGCTCTCCCGACAACCTCTGGTCTCTCTCGGCAACCTCTGGTCTCACTCGACAACCTCTGTCTCAACAACCTCCGGTCTCTCTCGACAACCTCTGTCTCGACCACGGCTGTCTCGACAACCTCTGGGCTGTCTCAACATTGACTGGGTTGTGTCAGAGTGGTGTGCTGGAGAACTTGACCCAGATTTAATGGGATAGAAGACTCTGTAAAGAAACAACTGTGAGCAATAAACCTACCTGAATGACTGATTCAGAGAAGGATGGAGGGTTGGATCAGTTTACTACTTTGTTAGAGGTTTTTGCTTGTTTTTTTAATGCAGAACTATGTTCCTGATTGCTGCAATTGTTCTTCAATTAAATTATCCAGATACATACCCAGCATCTTTAATTCAAGATGCTTAACTTGTATTCTTCTACAAGTGTTTTTTGACTTTACCTGAGTGATGTCGGTCCGCATATTTTAGACTTTTAACAAAAGAGTTTTTTTTACAGCTGGACTCTGTTGTTTGTCTTTCCTTTCTCTTTGTGGTTCCACTGTCCTCAAAGTAAGTCCTGGTGTTGGTGGACACCATGACAGTCTGACAGATCATGGAAACATCAGTAATCAGACAGAAATTTTTATTCAGCCTTTCAGAGAGAGCTGGGATATGTACACAAGATTGATGCTAATGTCATGAAATCATACTCTCTTTGAAAGTAAATATAAGACCTGAGTCAATACAGGTTCAGAATTTTTTTACATTGTAATGACAACTCTTTTTATTTGAATGCCTTTTTAAAATAAACTGGTGGACAAGAGCTGATGGACTTTTCTTCCCACGTCCTCATGGAAGTTAAACAACTGCTACACTAAATATTTGTCACCAAGCTTTTACATCACATACCAGCACCGTGTGAACATTAACTCTCCATCTACAACCAAAAGATGGTACACCCTCTTTTAACGCTAATGTCTTATTTATCAGTCTATAGTTTAAAGAAAAAAATACCCTGGTCTTCACCAGGTCTGAAAATGAGTTAAAAACAACCTCAGGAGAGTAATAATTTACACAAGAAAATTTAAAACAAAATGTGTGAAAGTAAGTGAGACAGATCTATTACTACGTTTCACCTGCTTAGTTTGCTGAAGAAAAAAAAAAAAACTGCCGCCAGCTACCAAGCTGAGAGGACAGAGAAGAGTAGACAGGAGCACAGGAAAACGCAGCATAAGGTGAAGGTAGAGGTGGCAAAGGTCAAA
>JAOWBL010010913.1:7721-31246 GCA_028564865.1 Zenarchopterus dispar | reverse complement strand
AGATGCCATGTCAGCACATTGCATATAAAAATCTTTCTGAAGTGGTTGTTACATTTGGGTTGTGTGTAGTTACTTTGTTCTCTGCTGTGCTTCAGTCACTCGCAGGTGCTTTCCAGCTTTGTTCCAGAAAGGAGGCGAGATAATTGTTGGAAACAGCTCTACGTTTGACGATGGAAGTGGAACAATCAGAAATGCCAAGGATCTTATAGATGGAGTGAAGTGAGTATGTCGGGAGAAATTATAGCAATCATTATTCTGTGATGACGGAAAAATAGCT
The DNA here is from genome assembly GCA_028564865.1 of Zenarchopterus dispar. Lineage (NCBI taxonomy): Eukaryota > Metazoa > Chordata > Actinopteri > Beloniformes > Zenarchopteridae > Zenarchopterus > Zenarchopterus dispar. Next base: position 30,969 of record JAOWBL010010913.1, on the reverse strand, counting down.
GCAGTTCCCAGCTGCCACAAGCATTACGAAGTACTTCAGAAGAAATTCCCCGCTGTGAATCTGGGTAAAAACACAGGTGTGTCTCCACAGGAATGCCACCATGGTTATTGAGGCGCGTCAGGTGGCGATGAAAATATTTGAGGATTACACACATTCCTGGTACTGGATCCTGATGTAAGTAATCCATCATCATTCACATGATGTAATTAGTCAAAATTCACTGTTCACTCACTCTGTGTGCCCCCCTCACTTGACTCTTTGTAGCGCATTAGTCATTGCCATGGTAACCAGTCTCCTCTTCATCATCCTCCTGCGCTTCCTGGCAGGCATCATGGTCTGGATCATGATTGTTTTGGTGATTGCGGTGATAGGATATGGTAAGGACATGGTCATCTGTTATGCTCCCCTCTGAATTATTTAGTACTCCAGGAACAGTTGTTTGAGAAACCAAGGTAGACCAGCAGATTAGAGCTGGTTTAGCTTTGTAGCTATTAAAGTCCTTTTTTTTTTTTTTTCATGAAACATAGTTTTTGTCTCAGACACTGATCTTGACAAGGACTCAAGTCTATATGTAGATATAAGATGCAGGTGGGTCAGTTTGTTAAAGTACATGACCACAATGTGTGTGATTTCTTTTTTTTCTTCCTTTAGAAATGTAAGAAATCTCTGGTTTTCCTTTTACTTCTTAGGTATCTTCCATTGTTACATGGAGTACGCTGACCTGAAGGGAGAGCCGGGCTCTAACATAACTCTGCAGGAACTCGGCTTCCAGACAGACTTCTCAGTCTACCTGCAGATCAGACAGACCTGGCTGGCTTTCAGTTAGTATATTCCCCAACATATACGTATTATCTGCACCTTTAATTTATTATTATTTTTTTTTAAAGAGAGCTTTTCGCACCATCTCTTTTTTTAGTGATTATTCTTGCCATTGTGGAGGCCATCATCATCCTACTACTCATCTTCCTAAGGAAGAGAATCCTCATCGCCATTGCTCTCATCAAAGAGGCCAGCAAGTCAGAGCCGCGTTAAGACTTTCAGAAGGATCACTATATCACTTTGAAAACATTTTTAGTTTGACATATAGTTGGGAATTAAAATGTCAGATTGTTGTACAGACTGAAACACAACTGTTATTGAGAATAGGTCTTTAATTGTTGGCTTTATTTTGTTTTGCAGAGCCATTGGACATGTGATGTGTTCCCTTTTATACCCATTGTTCACCTTCCTTCTCTTAGCCTTGGTCATTGCCTACTGGGGAGTAACTGCTGTGTATCCTTTTATGGTTGTTGTTGTTTTTAAAAGCTAGCTTTTTAAAAAAAAAAAAACAAAAAAAACATGGACCAACAAAAGAAGAAAACTTACTCCCAGTATTTGAGTTGAGTAACACCTGCTATTGTTTACCGTTACACTGGATAATAGCTCTTAGAGCCTTTGGGTTATACAGACATCCATCAGTTTGCCCAGTAATGTGTGAATTTGAACTGTTTAAATATCTTTTTCCCAAGTGTACAGAGAGGAAAATGTGTTGAAATAATGAACTAAATGACGGGGAATCGGATTGTTGTTGGAATTTAAGTCCTGGTGATTACAGACCTTGATGGTTCAGATCAGTTTCTTGTCTACCTCCAATGAGCCCATCTACAAAGTGTTTAATGAGACGGCGTGCCAACACTCGAGAGAAACTTGTGAACCAGCTGTAAGTTTTTGTCAGTAACGCTCATTCCCTTGGATGAACTTTGGGTTTTAGATTTCCAACATTTTCTGTATGTCTCACATTGTACATTTTTAAATTTGCTGCCATATAACTGCTTTCAGAACTTCTCGACGAGTGATATGAAGAAGGACTGCCCTTCCTCCGAGTGCCTTTTTGCTTTCTACGGTGGAGAGACGGTTTACCACAAATACCTGATTGCTCTGCAGTTCTACAACGTGTTCCTCTTCTTCTGGTGTGCCAACTTTGTCACAGCTCTGGGGCAGATGACGTTAGCTGGGGCGTTTGCGTCTTACTACTGGGCGTTTACCAAACCAGATGACATCCCTACCTTCCCTGTGTTTTCTTCCCTGGGGAGGTCGCTCAGGTGTGTATATTTGCACACAAATTGATTTCATTTCATCAATCTCCTCAAATCTGTCAGTCCTAATCTACCTTTTATTGTAACTGTGTAATTCACTTTGTTTTTTATCTGGCCCGTACACGTGCTCTGTACTGGTACATTTATTGTTACTACTTGTCTCAGGTATCATACAGGGACTCTGGCTTTTGGCTCCTTAATCCTCTCAATCATTCAGATCATCAGGGTTTTGCTGGAATATTTGGACCACAAGCTGAAAGGTTTGGTACTTTTCCTAGTTAACCTGCATTATTAAGTGTACCACATTCTTTTATCACCTTGGAATAAGGTTACATGTGTTTGGTTATATTTTCACTGGTCAATCCTGCTTTTGTTTCCAGGAGCGCAAAATAAGTTTGCAAAGTTCCTGCTGTGTTGTCTGAAATGCTGCTTCTGGTGTCTGGAAAAATTCATAAAGTTCCTCAACAGAAATGCGTACATTATGGTATGTGATTTTTATTTATATATGGAGTTGGAACTTTTTTCCAACTGAGAGACATAATATGAAGCAAGTTAATCAGTCATGCTTTCGTTTCTGAAACTCCTGCTGCCATCACGATGATTCAGTGCACATGGAAAGAAAGAGAACCTGTAATTTAAAAAAATAGTAATGTAAACTTTTATAGGAGTCAAAATGACATGCAAACTCAAAATTGCTTTGATCCATATGTTTGATCTATGTCTTTTATCCCTTGTGCCAGCAATAGCTGATGCAAAGTAACTGGCTGTTTTTAAGCTTCTGACAAAAGTCAAATGTTGTTCCACTGAAATGATGGTGTGGGTAGGGCCCCTACAGAGAAACTATTAAAAGGACTGTTTTGTATAGGCATCTCTATCCAGTTACCACTATCTTATGAGTCTGAACAAGTCGACTACCGATGAGATCATGAACTCGTGGCATCGAGTACCGTAAATGAAGGCAAGAGGACATGGGTACTCGACTTGTACAACTTATGATGAGATGGCAACAACCGGACAGGAGAGGCCTGTACAAACGAGCCTTTTCATGTACACATACAAAGTTAAAATGACATCACCTTAATCATACTGTCAGTTGCGTAGAACGACACTTGTCAGAGACTGAAAAAGCGGTTTATTTTGATGTGGTTCCTTTGCCCTCTGTTCTGACATTAATTGCCATGTTCTTCAAACGTGTTCCCTTCCAACTCTAATCTGGGTTGACCCATGTCATTTTGGCCCCTAAAAGTTCACTACCTTACCCCCTCATAACAATTCTTACCTCAGAATGTTCCTTTTAAGTGAGGTGAATTGACAATTTACATACAAAAACATAAAGCAACACAAACAAGGCAGAGGAAGAATACCAGGAGCATACAGGTTAGCTGTGCTATTCCACTAGCATGGAATGTTTTGGCATCATCAGCTAATTTTCTGCAACCACACACCATCGTACCAGTGGAACTGGGCAGATGAATTTGGTGGCGGCAGAAACAAGCTGCTCAGTTTTGGGGTATTAGTCCTCAGATGTGTGATACAAGGTTTTTTGATCCAAAAGTTGAGTTAAAATTTAAACAAATATCTGTTACCATGGAGCTCTAGACTTTTTTTGTTTGTTTTTTTTTCTTTTTAAAGCACAAATTGTAGTCTGAGCAAATCTTTCTCGCAGGCATACCCATGTTCATACTGGACCCACTGGCATCTTTTAAACCTTTTTGTACTGAATGTAATGTGTTCATTTGGCCTCTAGGTGGCGATTTATGGAAAAAACTTCTGCGCATCTGCCAGAGATGCCTTCTTTCTCCTCATGAGGAACATGATCAGGTGATTCTAAATAAAATAGTTTGGTTATTGTAATTGTGAAAGTTTTTTTTAAATGGGGGGGGAAAAAAATGTAATTTTCTTGAATCCTTCAGGGTTGCCGTGCTGGATAAAGTGACAGATTTCCTTTTATTCTTGGGCAAACTGCTCATTGTTGGGCTTGTTGGTGAGTCTGTTTATGTCATTTACTTTTCTGATAATTATATTTAACTTAAAGATTTCTTGGACTTCCTCACATCTCTGGACATACGTGCTTAATGGCTTGTTTTTTGTTTTCCAAGATATTTTTATGATGCATATTTGCTGATTTCTTGTGGCGTTGTCATAGTGAACTTGCAGTTTTAAAAACAGCTTATGTTTTATGATGTTTCTCTAAATGCCTTAATCTATTTTAAGTATTGAATATTTTCTATTAAACAGCTAATATAGCATAAATGCAATGGGGCTGAACTGCCTTTATACTCTGACTGAATGCTTTTAGAAAAATATTTAATTGTAATGTTTCTGACAGTTATTGTGATTAAATTTGTGGTGTAATGTTTAAAAGTCAAACTTCAGTTCATGTATTTTAAAATTTACTCTGAAACCATACTACTTGGGCCAGAATGAGCGCTGCTTCTTTTGCACCTTTTTAGCTGTGTGTTCATTGTACTGTTGCCTATGGTTCCCGTACAGATGTTGACACATGTTCATTGTGTTGCCTCACGACATAACAAAATCAGTCTTAAACTACATCAATAACTGTGATTTGTTAATATCTTGTAATTTTGGTTAAAAATCAATGAATCCTCAACCCTAATTTGTTCATTTTAGCATAATTGTACTAGTATAAAGAGTAAAGGTTGGCAAGATGAGCCAGTAACGGTGAAATAGACCGAACAGCTCAAATAGTTCTTTTCATCTGCAGGGGTCTTTGCTTTCTTCTTCTTCTCTGGACGAGTGAAGGCCTTTGAAGATGCGTCTCCCACTCTCAACTATTACTGGGTTCCCATCATAGTAAGTCTGGGTTTTTTAAATTTTTATTTATTTATTAATTTATTTTTTAAATTGTGTGTATATGATTTCAAAACGTGTATATTTCATTGTTGTGAATGAACTTCGTTCCCTGGTTTTTGTCATCCCCACCAGACTGTGGTGATTGGCTCGTACCTTATTGCCCACGGATTCTTCAGCGTTTATGCCATGTGTGTGGACACGCTGTTCCTCTGTTTCTGTAAGTGTCGGTTGTTTACGGTGCTGAATTGAGAAAAGAAGCTGTAGAGATGCATTTATTTTGCTTGAGACGTAACATTTGGAGAACAGCTAACATCAGCCGTCTACTCAAACCTATTCTGACTTCACTCTGTTTTTGAGCTTTCAATAATTCTGAGTTGCTTGCATACGTTCAACACTTAAATCTTCCTACCTTTGCTATGTAACTGAAAATTGTGGCTGCTTGGTGATGAACTTTAACTTTTGAAAATCTGCAATGCCTGTGGGTTCTTTTGCTTGCTTGCTGTCTGACTTTCTTTCTCTTTTTTTGTCTCTTTCCCTTTTCTCACTTCCTACAACTCATTACCTACCACTTCCACTCCTAATGGCCCATATTTACCTTTTTTTTTTTTTTTTTTTTTTTAAAAACATATTAATCTTCTGTTCTACCCGCTAACACATTTGCACGTGGACAATAAGGCGAAGACCTGGAACGCAATGACGGTTCGGCTGCAAGACCGTATTACATGTCATCAACTCTTCATGAGATTCTGTGGAAAGACACGGCTGAAGACCCTTCTGTGTCCCCGACTCAGCAACATCACGATGAAGACATGCAGCTGAAACGAGAGCCGACTAAAGAGGAGGACACGACTTAGAGTGAAGGAGTTTTAGGGCAACAAAAACACCTTGCCTTAATGTGACAGATTCTTAAAGTCCTTCGTAGCTTGTAGTGTATAACACTTTTTTTTTTTTTAACATGAGTTGACATGAGAAATATGTTGACCACTTACTAAACCACATCCCCCACGTTGTCCAGGTTCTGCTTAGTTGAGCACAAATTAAAAACACAAATGTACAAAATGAGGGATGAAATGGCATGTTTGTCAGACTGAAAATCATTTCTCTACTTAATGTCATTGTATTGACATACAGTAGAAGACAAATTTAAATTGTGTCCTGCAAGTTGAGAAGCCAGACATGGTTAAGTTAAAATCCAGTAAGACTTTGTTTTGTTTTTTTTTTTTTCTTGAATAACTTGGTATGAGGACAACTTGACTTAACAAATCAGTCCAGAAGCAGAAATGATCTTTCCCTCAGATCTGTTCATCTTTAAACCTGCTTGTTCAGAGAGGGAGGGGGGGGCTATGGTCCGTTAAAGGTGAAGTGGACCCTTGACCATCCACCTCTGGGTGATTTCTATGTCTTCTAGACTCAAATGGGAAGCCTGCTTTGGTGTCTTTCTCTGACATTTGTCTGTGAAGTCAATACAAATAAGGGGAGCGTGGTTTATTGGCTGGTCAACTGATGGAAACACCTGCATCTTTGCTTTTCTGTGTCTTCAGTAATCATGATTGTGGTGTTTGGTACGAGCTGTTGCGGGATTTTAGTTTGGTGGAATGTGGTTGCTTGTTGAAGTTGACATGATTTGCCTCCTTTTTGTGGTAACTTTGTGATGGAAGGGATGGAATCACTCAGGTAAATCTCTGGACGGCTCGCTCTGAGGAGAACGGACATTTCTCTTCTCGCTTGTTGCCTTTTTGAGTAGCCCCCACCACTCCCAGCAGCCCAAAGGACATTTAAGTCCATCCTGTGCCTCGTTTACATAGCTGTTTTTTTTTTTTTTTGGCACCTTACAGTTTGAAAGGTACTTGATTGTTTATACTTGATGCCAGAATCATGTTACTCTACAGAAGTATTCTCAATGATGCACTTGAATGTTCAGCCACAATAGATTTTTGCTGGTATATATCAATATAAGTAGGTTGGTGTGTGTGTGTGTGTATTTTTATATATATATATATATATATATATATATATATATATATATATATAAATAATCTATCCCATGTGGATTTAGTTTTTTGTTTGGTTTTTTTGTTTGGTTTTGTTTTTCTTTTTTGCGGGGGTCGGGGGGTCAATAAATGAACTATTGAGTTAAGTTGTATGGTTTTTATTCGGTTGAATTAAAATGTTTTAGATTTTATTTCTCTTGACTGTTGTGATAAACGCTTAACTTTAAAGGCTTTGGTTTAATGCGTTTTTAATTGGATCTCTTTCCAGTGGAGGACCTTGAGAGGAATGACGGCAGTCCGGAGCGGCCCTACCTGATGCCCGAGAGCCTCCGCAAAATCCTGAATAAGAACAACAAGCCTGACCCGACTCAGTAGAGGATGTCATCAGAAGTCTCACTGAGATGAGATGGGTGTAGCAGATTAAACGGACTCAGACAGGAACCACGTGACATCACTTACCAGGAGGCTGCAGGTGACGATAAACTCAGAACTCATTTAAACAAGTTATCTCCTAGTCAGGGTCTGAACGGGTCCTCACATATCTGGAGACTCCAGGTTCTTCAGTTTAGTGGATTTTTAGGTTCTTCCTTTTTAAGCTGTTAAATATCTGCATCTGGTTTTGTTATTTTAAATGAAGCAGTTTGTCTTGATTGTTTTGAAGATTTAATGAAGGTACATGATGGTCCTTTAAAAGTTGTTTGATATTTCTATCGTTTTAGTCTTTTTTTTTTTTTTTTTTGCATATGTAATCTTATAATTTTACCTATGTAACCCTATTGTTACCAAAGCCATTACACTACCTGTTAAGCACAGATGAGGCCTTTTTCTACATTTATAGACTGTTTTTAATGGGATGGAGAGAAATATAAATGGAGGTAAAAACAACTATTTATATTTGATGTACAAGATCGTACATGAGGCTGTGTTGGTGGAGATGAGATGTTTTCAAATAAAACTTAGTTTTATACAAAAAAGCTTGACTCTGGACTCTTTGGGTTACGTTGTCATTTTTATGTCTATACGGAGTCGTCCACATCCACCACAGCTTCAGCATGACGCTTATGGGTTAAAGGTCATGGTGATCACAGTGATCCCCTTGTTTTCATTTTAACATAAATCTGTTAATGACTCCATGAAAATAGTTTTGCATTGCTTTGAATTTTGCAGCTGCAGGGAATTAAGAGATGACATTTTCTCCTTTTCACTTATGGATGGTAAATTTTAGTATTGTGCTAAAGATGTGCAAGGAAGTTTATAGTTTAGTTTTTTTTTTCTAATTAATAAAAAAGCAGAAATTAAAAGTACCACAGTTTACAAAAACATCCTCCCCAGGTTATGACATGAAGTGTCTTATTCCTTTGGATGGATGGATGGATGGATGGATGGCAGTCACCCAATCTTTGGATATTTAGGCATTTTCTATTGTCTCCCAAGCAATCCTGGCTGTTGTGATTTAACCAGAGGAATTAAAAACAAAACAGAGCTTTTTGATATTTGGGATGTTTGGCCAACCAGACAAAATGGAAGTGAAATGATTAGCTGAACTGAGGATATACACAACTGTAACCTTGAATGGATTCACTTGTAAACATTTCTAAACAAAGAAGTTCATTTCAATTCAACTAGATAAAATTCCGGTTAATATGAGAGAAAAAGACGAGCTGGATGAAGTCTGGGTCTCCCTGCTTAGGCTACTGCCCCCGCGACCTGACCTCAGATAAGCGGAAGAAGATGGATGAGGGGGGGGAAAAATTTGGATTCACTTCCACTTCCGGACCAGCCTGACTGCTTTATACTATTTTAATTTAGAGAGAAAATAGAAAACTGCAATCTGTTGCAGATCAAGTTCTAATGAATGTTCCTACGTTTTTGCTTGCTTCTTCGCCCTCCTGACAGCTTGTTTCCTGTTGTCTCTCCTGATTTCCTAGCCCCTTCATCCCTCCATCCATCTCTCCATCTGTATAAAATCAGTTTTCTCTGCACCAGTTCGTCTTTGTACCTGATGACGAGTGGTCCAGCTTTCTCTTGTGCTTGAGTCAGCTCTGACTGATCTCTCATGTTTTGACCACAAACAAAATAAATCACTGCTGAAAGATATTGAAAGATATGAGTCTGTACTAATGAAGTTCCTTGTGATCTAACTGCATCAAATTTTCCAAGATTTGATGGGATAATCATTTATTTTCCCTAAACTAGATGTTGTCAGTGTTATCTCTGTAACGCTAACAACATCTAGATTAGGGGAAAATTAAATATGAAACCATGACAACTAAAATGCCCTGAAGATTTTTTTCCTTTTAATTCACGTGTTCAGAAAAGAAACATATTTGGGCTCACTTTAATGGTTGATATAAACCAATCCATATTTTAATGATAAAATAATCAGTGATTAATGAACATTTTACTTGCACCACTCTATACTTTTTCTTTACTGTATTAAAAAGTACTGCAGTACTGAAAAGTAAAAATACTTTATTTTAGTAGGAAAATTCATATGAATTATAACTGGACTTTTGAAAAGGGATCACAAATAATTCCCAGGAGCATTTTTTAGCAGTATTCCAAGTCGTGTTTACTAATTAGACTCACAAAATGCTAACTTTTATTTAAATGACACATTCACTGCAGAACATGTAAAAGAGTATTTGTACAGTTTTGTCTTAGTACTTTTAAATAAGTAAAGCTTCACAACAATTTATTTCACCAAAGACAAATGAAGCTATTGATCTAATTTTCATCTAACCAACCTGAATGTTTGTTGCTGCCGAGAACTTTATCAGCTGTGAAGATGCAAAGATCCTGATGACCAGTGTGTCATTTCCTTAGTGCAAGGACAGCGTTAACTGTCGTATATTGTTGTAATCACTCTCTTTGGACTGTGTGAAATGACCTTGTGTGAAAATAAAATTTAAAAAAAAGCCACAAACATCAGCAGGATTGCCCGAGTGTGATAAAGCTCTTATTTTCCTCCTCCTACATAATATTTGGTCATTTACGAGTGTGTGATAAGTAGAGTCCTTTGGGAATTCGGAGGCACATTTTTGTGACACTTGTGTTCGTCCCAAAGTGTTTTTATATTCCCGGTTTCTGTTCATTTAGAATGTTGTGTTTTTGCCTTGTGAAAATGAGTTCAACATTTAGTCTCCTGATAACTGCTGGCTTGGATTTAAGCAGCTCCTGAGTAAAAGATCTGGCTCATCGGCTGTCATGTGCTCCTTCGTGTTCATGGGTTGATTGCTAATGTCACCCGTGGCTCTCATGGGGACGGGGTGTAGATGGGACTGTGGGCTTTGGGAAGCCTGAAATCACAGGAAAAGCTTGGGGCCTCTGAAAGCAAAACAAGGAGCTGAAATGCACCGAAACGCACCACAGAGCTGAAGCAGAGTACATGTTCACCCACCTCATGTTCACCCACCTCTACTCTAGTCATTGATTGGTTGAATCGGGTTTAAAAACAATCTGACCGGACTGCCAAACCAGCAAACACTATAACCAGCTTTCATTAAATCCACATGTCCGGATTCCTTCATACAAGCCCCCATCATGTGGATTACGAATGTGAAGGACTTCCAAAGGTTTGTGACTTGTACTGATAAGGAACAGTCTGTCTGCATTCCTGAGCGCCGTAACCTTTCCTACGTCAGCCTTGCCTTAAAGTCTTTAAATTCCTAAATCTAAGGAGACGGCATTCAGGGAGCTTCAGGGTTGCAAAAGTAAAGCCTGTTGTCATATAGAACTACATGTACTTATGTTAAAAAAAATGAAGTTAAAGGTAGCAGTGTTTATATTATTTATTCAAGTAAAAATCACAAACTACAGTTTATGTCAAGCCCAAGAAAAGTTACTCAAGCACGGTAGACTGAGTTGTACATGACAAGATGGTTCTTCCCTGTAAGAGTTTTTTCAGGGTTCAGTTTATTCCAAGGTAGATATCAGCAGGAATAAATAATTCTTACAACCAACAACTTCAAACAGTTGAGCTGAATAAAGTCTCTGTCGAGTAAAATGTGCTCCAGAATTAGCTCCATCTGCACTGTTGTTGGCTTTGCTTTCAGTGGGAGTTAACAGCTTTTTATTTTTAGCTCTTTGTACTTGATTACTTTGTAAACCTTAAGGATCCAAAGATCCAACTACACAATGGTCACAACACTGGTGTGTGGACTGACAGATGTGTAATAAAGCTGACATGACAGTTATCACCAAAATACAGCATCTGCTCAAATTTGTAATACCCATTAAAATGAGACATATTATGCACCTTAAAGTACAACTGCGTCCTTTTCAAACATGTCGGTACAGATTTGTTCATAGCGGCCGGTTTCAGAACCTCTGCCCTGTAATGTTTGAGTTACCTACGTCTGAGGAACAGAACCTGATGTAAAGTTGGGTGGAGATCATTTCACTGTGATCTGGGTCTGTGACATCACAGTACCACGTAAACCTGAATGATTCACTCTGTGACATATTTTGAGACTTAGTCGGTCCCTGATGAATTGATTCAGTTGACTTTCGTCAGAACTCTTGAGTTGGTAATTTCAGACACCCAGATATATGCTTCTATCCACAGAAAATGACCTCTTTTTTTTAAATGTTTTTATAAACATTCCCTTTAAACGAACTTGCAGAACAAAAGAGGTGACGTGGAAACGGTTTGGGGATTGGCCTTTCTGTATTTGGTGTTGCGCTTGTGCATGGAGTGTGGCCTGGCGTAATGCAACACAAGCAGCCCCACCCAAGGGCACCACAGGGTTCAAAGCTGTGATATTATTGTCCTGAGTGGAAAATAGAAACCTGATCTGAACTAAAATTTAGACAAAGACTACACTTGAACATCACTTGCGTCAGATATTTCTGTCTACTTGTTTCCACAAAGGAGTAACCCAGAAGTTAGCCCAAAGGTTAAACAGCAGCTCCTGCTGGTTCATTCAGTGGGACCCATGGGTGCCTGTTTCATCGGAACGGGACGAGTGAAACAATACACTGGTTGAGTGGAAACAGGACAGAAACGCAGTCACACGGAGCATTTGGGCATGTTTTTATTTTCTTTGAAAAGTGGGTATCGTGTAAGTCACATTGACAGGACGTTGCCTGAAACATAAACACCCACTTGTTCCCTCATGATGCAGGGGACCTTCACAAGAGCCTTATAAAGGTTGGTTTTTATAGTTTTGAGCAGAGGAATAACAAATTCACTGATCTGTAAGATGAACCGATTGAAGTGAAGGACAAGGATGCAGGTAGAGCATGAAGTGAGAGGGCTCTTCTCCTCATTATTTAACGCCATTAAAATCCACTTTAGAAATGTAAAATGTTTCCCCTCGATTTCATTTGACTTACATTTCTTCAAGCAACAAAGGAATTTACGAGTAGGAGATAAATATCTCTCATGATCTCTCCTATGAGCTCGAGACTCCTTATCAGTGTTACACATCACTGCAGGAGACTGTCATGCCTTGTTCCATTTTTGTACTTTTTATACATCTCTCTTTACTCGCATTGTCTGATCTTAAAAGTGTAATCACGTGTAAGATGACAGCCACACGCCAGGATGTTAGAGCATCGTTGTGCAAACTGATTTACCAGCTGAAGGCCTTGAGTACGCCTCTGCTCACTTACATCTGTCTGTGTGGGATGTGCACGAGCCAGTAGGACCAGTTTTCTGGAATCACAGTTCATCTACATGCCAGGCATGGCCAAACACGGAATCTACACACGTGGGGTGTGAACAGCTCCGCACAGATACACAGAGAGAGGTTTTCATGCTGACACGGTGATATTATACCATCTAAAAGGATGAAAAATACACAGGTATTAATAAAAATGAAAGGGGGCATTTTACAATGTTCTTTTTTAAAGCTTTAAGCAGTTTCTGGGATATTAAGGAAAGGTTTTGGTCAAACACCTCAGAAATATATTACAGAAATTCCTTTTTCAATCATATCTTTAAATGGATTTTGACAACAGCCTGTTATAGAGGTAGACTCACCCCAACCCCATCTTCCTCAAGGATGAGCCTTTTTATTATTATTACAATTATTAAATTGGTGTTAAAGCTTTATAGTGCCCGCTGCAGAGGGAAGTCAAATGAAACGAGTCTTGACGTCTACCCTGATCCGGGTCTCTGACATCATAAGAATTTCTCCTAATCAAACAACTTACCAAATGACATGTTTTTCAAATTACTGACCACAAACCAAACTGACAAAGTTGTGTTATCTAAAGATTTTTGACTTGGAAGTTACTTTAGAGACCCAAACATTTGGCTGTTTGGGTACCCAAAGCGTGCCAAATAGATACATAGATACACATGTGTATACATGCGTGTACATAGAGTATTAAGTAGAAAGTCTCTACTGATTTCCATGCAACATTAGATTCTATCATTTTGCACTTTATAAAATAAGCAAAAGGACTCAGAAGTCATCTATGCACTCAAACCAGTAAAAATACTGTTTTATGAGCAGCAACAACTAGTTGCTGAGGGAAGAGAGGGTTCCCATTGTTCTGGCCTTTCTGAGTCGATACATTATTAGCAAGACAACTCAGCCATGATCTGGACTGATCCACTCAAAAAAAAGGATTTGTTTTAAAGACTTCATCGTCCAACCTGCCCACGGTTTACCCCTGCCTCTCAGCCAAATACAGCTAGGATAGGCTCCAGCAGACCCCGTGGCCTTGAATAAGAATAAGTGGGTTGGATGAGGAAGGTTTGGACCAGTATGCAACGCGGCATCCCTGATAGCTTCCCCGATGGTTTCCCAAGTGGTCATCTTTGTCTTGCTTCTCTGAAGGTTTGCTACAAGAAACTGACATTATTTTTGTAAAAGAAAGAATTACAAAGTACTCACAAGACAACAACAGAAGACCACTATTAAAAATTCCGGTTAAGACTAAAGTCTCTGGGTGAGCGAGAGGTTTTCACTAACTGTCATAGTGATAGCTGACCTCCCATGGACACTTGGGTTGTTGCCAGACAGACATTAACTGGACAAAAATACAACTGCATTGTTGTTTTGGGAGCTTTATAGAGGGGAGCGGTCTCTTGGAGGCACTGGAGTTACAGATCACTTCATTTCTTTTTCTACAGTACAGCTTTTCCAGATGTAGTGTTAAATGGTTGAAATTTGTCCCACCATTCAAAAACTCCTGCCAGGCTTTTATTTGTGAATTTCTCCACAGCTTTTAATACAATCTAACCCCACATTTAACCAAATAAACATTCTCATTTCTTAAACTTAACATGGGTTTGGGTGAAATGGGTCCCAGATTTGTTTTATTTATCTGTTTATTTTTATGGAGTCCCCAGGCATCAGTGGAGAAGTTAGTCACAGGCAGTTGTGAACCATTTTGTTTAGTGGTATACCAATAAGTTCCTCCAGTTAAATGTGAACAAAATCAAATACATGTCCACTGACTTTCGAAAAAGACCACATTCAACAGTTCCAACCGCAGCTAAGAGGAAGCTGAATGAGACCGTGGATTGTTAAAAACACCTGAGTAAAGTCATGGACCTCAAAACACCTGCAGTCTCCAAGAAGGGTCTGCAGCGACTGTACTGTCTGATGTTTTTAATATGGACAAAAACAAGATCTTTCATCTTTCTCTTGGTATGGAAACTTCTCATTGCCCAACAAAAGTATTATAAAAATGTCAGGCCAGTTTTAGCCAGCAGTGAACATCTTCTTCTGTAGGAGGGCAAAGTACAACAGGTAAAGATTTTTATATGTTCCAAGTACAATAAAACACGTAGAGTTAAGTATTGACACTACTTTACTGAGGGACTTTATTAGGCGGCTGTTGAATTCTTTATTTTTTTTCTACTCCTCATTTGTATTATTTCATGTATCTGTTTGTGAGGTTGTATCCTTGGTTACTTGTGCTGGCTTGTGTTTTTATGACGTCATCACCACCACTAACAAACTAATTTCACTTCTCAGTCAATAAAGGTGTGAACTGGGTCAGTCCCACTGATGCCTGGACATTTAAACAGGACACTAAAGGAAACCAGGGATTGGTTTAAAAGTCATTTCCATCACATGTATTTATTTACAAATGTTTGTAACAAGAAAGTATCTAATACTGTCACCTGTGATCATACTCCTCTAAAGTCTGAGGCCTTTATTTCTCAAACTATGCTTTTAAATTTGCTCGAACGCGACGAGACACATTTTGCAGCTCCCACAGACCCGCGTGGACACACCTCCTGTCACTCCTCCTCCCACTATAAAACTAGAGCAGTTTCACTCGTGTTTGTCCCACGGCGCCCAGCTCCCGGTGGGTTTCGGGTCCTCCAGGCGGCTCCTCACCTCTGACCAGCTGGAATCCTTTACATCTCCGACACAAACTGACAAGTGGAAGCAAATCGACGCATTTAAGCGCAGAGAAGGAAAAAAAAAATGTAACAAATCCTGGACAAGTCGACTTTCTTACTCCCCAGCAGGCGCCTGAACGCATCTCCGGACCGCACAGTTAAAGATCTGCGTTCTTCTCTTAATTATACGGAGATGCGGCCTTAAACGGACTTCATTCATCTGCAGGTTGGAAATTAATTCAGTCCGGTTCGCTTCGAGATGGAAAAGTGAACTCTTGAACCGAGTGGACGAGATGGGGAAATGGGAGCTCACCATGGTGAGTTTGTGATCAGTTAAGTGACAGATTTGTCACAGCGCATCTGTGGCCTGCGTGGAGGCCTCAGTGGGAAGGAAAAGGCATCTTCTAATATTTAGATAAATTTTTTGTCTCCTCCTAAGGGATTTCTGACCTAGTGTGTGGTTTTGCAAAAGTTTGCAAAAGCTTGTTTTGCGTGAAAGTGGAAAGAAACATTTCATGCATATATTAAGTGGGAACATAAAGCGTTTCAGTTGTCACGTTTTGCTTTTCAGATAAACAGACTCACACCAGTATAGCTTCATTTTCTTCTCTTTCTCCTCCCTTATTTTCAGTATTTTCAGAGCTGAATGCTGCTTGACCCATCATCTACGTCATCAGATCATTTCAGTAAATGTTTTTCATCTGTGTTTGCTTTGACCTGCACTTTCTTCCACTGTCTGTGAGGAAGGACAGGGGTTTGTGTGCTAATTGTTTAAACTTCTTTCCAATGAAATTTGAATGATCCTTTACAGTACATTGAGTGTGTGTGTGTGAGTCCTCCCTTTCTGATTACTCGATTTTTAAAAGTATTATTATTTTGTCAGGTTGACTCTCTTGATTCCTCTCTAATTGTCAGTATGGGCATGCTGAACAGGCCAAGTATGACTTTAATACAAAAGTGTATGTTCAGAAGTTGTTAGAAGCACTATTATTTTGTATCCTTGGTAGAGTTTAGAATAAATATACTGGATGCACTTGCCATCAGTCGAAAGCAATGGTGTCGATCTGAGAGGCATTTGCATATAGCTGGGATAGATAGTCATGCAGTAAAGCCATTATTGATGCCTGGCGTTGTTTTGTGTTAGAGTTGGGATTTAAAGGAACAGAGTCTGCCTTGAAATTGGGTCACTGGTTCTGTGGTCACCTGCCAGATAGAGCAGGCTGTGATGAAAGATGCGATCCAGTTGCATGGAAGACATCCACTGTTTTATTTTGGGAGCTCATACTAGATGGAAGTTTGGATATTTGAGTATCGGCTGGATTCACGGCGGATGTCTTCAGGCTCAGGATATGAAGTGTACACATCAGAGTACCTGCACTGCACAGGCTGTGCCCACTTGGGTTTATATTTTTATGATGTATAGGTAAACATGGGGAAACGGCCTCATGTCATGTTAGTTTTAACTTTGCACAAGAAAATAAATGTTAATGGCCGTTACGCAACACAGCTGCACATCATCTGAAACCCGCAGCAGGGGACTCGGGATTTGCATTCGATCAAATTGGCCTCTGTGTCCTGGTGAACGCTGTAAAGATGGCGCTGCAATAAACCGGGTTTGAAAGCTGCTGCTTGAGATCAAACACGTCCTGATCTTTGATTTTAGTGTTTTCATCCCGATCTGTCCTTCTTGGATTTATTTATGTTTGGGGTCAGTGGAAAATTAGTGATGAGTTCTTTTTTTTTTCTGACATTTTACGAGTTAACTGTCTGATCATCCCTCATTTGTCCATAAACATTCACCTGAGCCTGCGAGATACTTGGAAAACTCAGGTGACCTCTCTGCAGAAAAATTCTCAGAATGAGGCTCAACATCGCATCTGCAAATCTGTTCCATCGCTCTGCGCGTTACCTGCGTGTCAGGTGGATGGACACCTGATGCCTGACTTATCACCGTCACACACATCCTGACTGTGCAGTCTTCGGAGAGTCGGGCCGATGGTGGTTTACTGTTGATCTCTGAGGCGAACAGTTTTGCTCATGAGGGATGAGTGTGTGGCTGGGCTGCAGGTTACGTCACTTGTTTTTGTATCTTCATCTGGTTGTTTTTATCTCTTCACGGCTCAACCTGCGCTGTTGAAACCACTAACACGACTTGATCCAAACGTCTGCGTGTGATCCGTGTCTGTATTTTAAAGGTGCACTAGAGGCTTCATCAGCCGGTCTTTGTTTGCCACCTCTGCTGTTCCCAGAACCCGGTGCAGGAGTGGGGTGAGGAGACCGAGAACGGGGCGGTGTATGGAGTCACCCTGCGCAGGGAGCCCGTCCCCTCCTCCCCCAACCCCGGCGAGACGAGTCCGTCCTCTGCCTTTGTCCAGTACCGGACCTGTAAGGTGCGGCGCCTCAAGGCCGCCGCGCTGGAGCTGCTGGTGAATCACCTCCTCGATGGCAGCAGCCAGGATCCGGACTACAGCAACATCTTCCTGTCCACGTACAGAACCTTCACCAGCTCCACGAAGCTCATAGAGCTGCTCTTCCAAAGGTACAGTCAGGTTTTCTGTTTTTTACAGTAGTTTTGCCTAACTTTGTTTGTTTGTTTGTTTGAGTACTACGGTTGAAGAGCCACAGTGTGATTCATCTCCCATCAGCTCGATTCCTGGAAAACAACATGGTCTTGTGGTTCATGCAGAGTCACCGTGTTCTGTCAGCATCTTAGCATTTGATGTTTCCACCGATAAAGCGAGCGTCTTATGTCGGCTTTGATGTGATGATAAGTGGCTTGCAGGTGCTTATTATCTGGAGGCTCTCAACACAATAATTACATGCAGGGAGGCTTTACGCTGTGGTTGGCAGGACTGGAGTTGAGGGTTAGCATTACGACTGGGCTGGCACAAATAATAATTACGCTATTTGCATTTAAGATGACTGGCTGTTTGCACTTTGACTTTCTAATGCTATGTTTTGTTTTTTCTTGCAGAGACTGTGCTTTTTCAGATCTGGACAACACTGACTACCACAGCAGGTAGATGTGTAACTTTTACACGTCTTGTCTAACGTGTCCCTCTGGCTTGACTGAGCTGGTTAAAACGTGATGTCTCTTCCGCTGCCTCCCCAGCCCTCTGCTGACCTTTATCCAGACATGGTTGGACGAATACAGCGAGGACTTCAGGGACCCACCGCTGCATCCAGCGCTCAGGCTGCTGCTGGATCACCTGACCATCAGCTCTGCGGTGCATGACGGCATGCGCAGTCAGCCCAATTTCTGCTCGCTGGCGGGACAGGCTGAGGCGCTGCTCAAGAGTTTCCAAGGTCACACTTTCAAAATAAGATGTCCTGTAGTCAAATGGTCTTTGACGTAGTTTTTTTTTTTTTAAAAAAAAAGCAGCGCTCACATTTTCTCTCTTCCTGTTATGTTCTTATACAGAAGTGGCCTCAAATGTCAGCTCGGCAGCAGGAGATCAGAAGCAAGATGACGAGGTGTCTGCTGACGAAGACTCGGGGTGTGAAAACTCTCCGGATCGATTGGGAATCATGGACTTCTCTGCCGAAGCCATCGCCGAACAGCTCACCCGAATGGACTCTGTACGTTTGCCGTCTTCCACTTTTAATGTCTCGAAGCGACTCACAGCTGACGACCGGCTTTCTTGACATTTCAGGCTCTGTTTGCCAAAGTGGTGCTCTACCAGTGCTTGGGTTGCGTCTGGTCTCAGAGAGACAAGAAGGAAAACATGTCCCCCACCATCCGAGCCACCATCGCCCAGTTCAACGCCGTCACCAACCAGGTCATCACCTCGCTGCTGTGCCAGCCGGGAACCGCCAGTCGCGCTTCCCCCCGTCTGTCCGCCACCTCGCCGCCACAGAGGGCGCGCGTCATAGAGAAGTGGATCAAGGTTGCTCAGGTCGGTTTCAATTCCAGATGAACTGAATGATGAGAAGCTGGCGTTGGGCTGTGCGGCGTAAAGGTGGAAAATTTCCAGTAAACTTTTTAAAAAAACTTTCCAGAAACATCCAGTGGAAACTTACGATGGTAAATTTTGGAAATTTGTTCAGTTTAGAATCAAGTAGCAGTGATGGATTGTTCTAATGAATACCATATAATAATTGAAAAAACAAAAAAACTTCTAAAAAGATATAAGAAGGCAGAAAAGTGCTTCACATTAGTGAGTGGGGTGATATAGTTCATCAACTATTTATTTATTATTGTATGTCATTAAAAACGTGACTTGACTGGATGACGTCCTTGAACTCGTATCGCGCCCTCAGTCGTGGTGTCATGTGCAGGACTCCAGAAATGATCTGTACACGTGACTGAGGAATGCACAGGTAGAAATGAATGCTTTAATAGCATTAAAATGACTCGTTTCATCCAGTGTCATGATCAAAGAAGTCTGTTTGACTACATTTAATGTTCCTGTCAAAGGCTTACCAGTGCACAGTGTCTGGAAGCATTACTTGTTGACTAACACAAAGCCCTCCCACTGGTGGAATTAACTTAGTCAAGTAAATCCAAGCTGCTCCTTTTGCAGGAATGCCGTCGGTTGAAGAACTTCTCATCTGTCAAAGCCATCCTGTCGGCGCTGCAGTCCAACGCCGTTTACAGGCTGAGGAAGACCTGGGCCGCCGTCAGCAGGTCAGGATGGGATCGCTGCCTCCTCCTTGGCTGTGTTTCTGGGTGTTTCTGGGTGTTTCTGGGTAATTGTAATTTAACGAGGACGTTGAACCATCATCAAGTGCAGTTCAGTCACACCGATGGAGCGAGTCAGCAGATGCCTGGCTTTTGCATGACGTGGTCCAGGTCAAATACACTAATGTGGGTTACAAGTTCAAGAATAAGTGTGGCAGAACTTTGTCTTGATGTCTGTATGACGTGAATGACGTTCAAGCAAGTAGAAACCTTTAACCTAAGTCTTAGTGGAAATGGTGGTTTATGCCTGGTATTTATGTTGTTTTTCACAGAGACAGCATGGTGGCATTTGATAATCTCTGGGAAACCTTCCCTGATGAGAACTGTGTCCTAACCAACAGAGAGCTCCTGCTGGAGGTGAGAAAGAAAGCAGCTACTTTTCCGTTTCTAGATGGGAAAGTGTTTGTCACTTCTCTTGATTTTCTGCAGAGCAGGTTTGATATCTTCTGCTTCACTGGTTCAGTTACACTAGCCTGTGCTTGCCCTCTTCATAACTCTTTCAGTTGGCAGCTTCCCAGAAGAATCTGTGGGAAAAGAACATGTTAAGAAGACTCTTGATGCATAATTATTAAATGATAAAAAATAGGTTCTGGGCTGAGAAGAGTCATAGTGGAACTGACAAATGTATATGATGATTGGCAGGATGTTGGAGTTTAATTCTGCTCAGATTTGCCACATTAGAAGTCAGAAATAGAAATATTCTGTTAATCGTTCACAAAAGATAACATTTTAATTCAAATATGTATCTGCAGGTTAATGTTGCCAACCAGCCTGATGCAGCTGATGCTTATTTAGCTCACAAAAGTCTTGCGTAGAAATGCATTTAACCTAATAAAAAAAAAAAGAAAAAGTTGTAGCGGGCCAGTTTTAAGCACATTAAGTTGATAAACAGGTGGTATTATTTAACATACAAGCTCAGATTAAAAACATGTTTCACATACATGACCTGACTGTCCTCTTAAATGTGGCTTTTCTTTTAATAATTAATAAGAATCCTTCTTGAGTTAATATTTACAGAAATGCTTAACAGAGTGCTGATGGCAAAGAAAAGGCTTCGAGTACAGCATGTTCCCTTTTTCTCTTCCACACAGTTTCTTTAGTCCACTCCAACAGAGATGTTTTGTGTCCAGTTCTGGTGAATCTAAGAGCGACAACAAAACCAGTATTTACTGCTCCACAATAACATCTCTTCAGTGGGAATTATTCCCCTTTTTTTCAGGCACAACCTTTTATAAAAGAAGCTTTTAATCTATGTGAACATTCAAAAAGTTGGCTTTCCTTCCTGTTTTAAAGATAAGCTTTAAACAGGATATCCAAGTTAATGTGTCATAAATCTTCTTGTGCTGAGTGGAAGGAGGTCACATGTGTACACACGTTTTGTTTAAATCTACCTTATAGAAGCTGTTGTGGAGAAATGCACTATATCACGTGTTTGGTACATGTGCGGAAGGGAAAACTTTTAACTGAAAACATTTCTGTCTTCAACAGGATGGAGGCCAAGCGACTGTGGATAACATTTCTCCAAAGATATCCAAGAAGTGTCTTCTCCCCAGACAGATGGTAAGCTGCACCTCGCTATGAGTAAAGGAGACACTTTGAAGGTGTATGATTAAGTCAACGCCGTATATCACCGAGTTCAACCCGAGAACTCAGTGGGGAATTTTTGCAGAATGTGATCTTTTATCCTGGAGTAATTCTCAGATCCACACCTCTAAAAGCCGTGAGAGACTTGATTTTTCCCAGAGTGTGGGTGGAGTATATCTGACACGGCGGAGACCAAACCTATCTTTAGCTCGGCTCGGTGCGTAGCAGGTTTCAGATGGCCTCAGGTCACCAGGATTATAGGACAGTAATAATAGACTAGAGAGGGGTCTTTTTATGAGTCATATGCACATTCTCCTGGGCTGTAATACGAGGCTCAGCAGGTTCTGCCTTGTTTGAACTTTGTCTCGCACTGCTGTTTCAGCTTAAGGGAGAAGGGGTGAGAAAGCCTTTCAGAAGGGACTGTTTTAGTTGATGTAAAGCGAATGCAGCTGCTGCTGTTGTCTTAACGGACGTCTGTTTCCGTGCTGTGCATTTGCAGAGCACCTCCAGTGGAGTGGTCCCCTACCTGGGCACCTATCTGACCGTCCTCACCATGCTGGACACAGCTCTGCCAGACACCGTGGAGGTATATCACGTCTTCACCGTAACACTGAACATGCACATAAATACAAACTATGCAGCTTTTAGTTATGTCGTTTTTAATGGCTGCAGATGGTCCAATATAAGACCTAATGCACAAAAAATGATAACTACTTTCATAATGTATTTTCCACATTTAATATATTTGGATTAAAATATGAATTGGTTGTCTCTAAAGTTGATGTTCGTACAACAAATAACTTATAAATGAAATTTCATGGAGTATGGACTTCATATATTTGTCAAAAGCATTCAGTTATCATAAGGGTTAAATATATTTTTTAAAAAGTGCACTACAACATATAATTTCAAGGCAGCCACAATAAATGACATAAACTATACCAGCGTAAAAAGCAGTATTCTATTTCCATTTCCTATTTTTGTTGTCACCTTCATTCACGGGGGAAAAAGGGGACAAATTTGAAGTTTTATTTCATGGACGAGAAAAAAATAGATGAAATGTTAACACTTATTTTGGGGGTGGTGAGATACTGTGATTAGAGTTGTTTATAATTTCTGTGTGAGCAACTTTGCATCTCTCATTAATCACAGTGCAAAATCCTTCTCACTTTACTGCTGGCATTGTCACTGCCTGCAACCTGGTTTTATGATGTTGTAACTCCTCTCTTGTTTTAATACTGCTTAGTAGCGCATTTCCTTGTCCAATTAATCATAGATGCATGCCATAAAGTTCTAACAAGCCTCTGTTTTGACAGGGTGGACTCATAAACTTTGAGAAGAGGCGAAGGGTGAGTGCCTCCTCATCTTTTATACGTTTCTCTTTTTGACCATTTTTTTCCCACAACCCTCCAAAACAAAGTCCAAAGGTGTTGGCTTAACATAGTTTCAGGATTACACCCTGGGTGGGTGAGAAGAGTAGATATGCCTACTGAAGGCTGGGTGCATTCCTCAGTATGTGTTCAATGCAACAGGTCTCTCAGGGCATTTATAGAAATATTTGTACATGCAAATGTACCCTATTCCATTATTATTGCTGTTGTTGTTGTTAAAGTAAATAATAAAAAAAGCTTAATAATAAGTGATCGCAACCCCAGAAGAGCAGCACATGACATTTTAGTGTTTATGATTTATTTAATGAAAACAAAGAAGGGATGCAGAAGCTCTGTATGAAAGCTCCAGTAGATGCTTGATGCTTCTTTAGGAAATGACAGTAAATAGCAGCCAGTTTCTG
>JAOWBL010010896.1:26377-40198 GCA_028564865.1 Zenarchopterus dispar | reverse complement strand
ACCTATAAAAGTTGTCTTTAAGTTGGCACACTTACAGGAAGCAGGAGATATAGCACATCTGATACCCCAGATAGCATATATATATATATATATATATATATATATATATATATATATATATGGGGCTAAGCTGAATTACATCTTGGATTTATGGCCCAGTTAAACACAAGAAAGCCTCTGAAATCATGAACTGGGCCAAATTTGGGATGTCCCTACCATCCACACCTAAACCTATGCCCTGGCTATCATTTATCTGAAATTTATCAGTCACCTTCTTCCATGCTATCAAGAGCATATTCACTCCCAGCAAAATCAAAGGTGTCAGCAGGTTTGGTGCTGAATAGCTCACCTGGTTGAGCAGGACCCCCATGCACCAAGGCTACAGGCATTGTTCAGCTCGCCCAGGGTCTAGACCAGAACTGTAGCCCTTTGCTGAATGTCTTTGATCAGTTAACATTACTAGAATCTCAAAAAAGAAAACAAAGGTTTTCTGCAGCCTTATGAACGCTCCAACCAGTTGGACAATCAGAATAACTTTTGATTGACACTTTCACCTTCTGTATTTGCAATAAAATCCTTCTTGTACCAAATATAAACAAAAATGTATAAATTGTTTAAATATACTTTTCTCTTGGTGATCTTATAGTTTTAGATTTTAAGTTTAAACCCGTTATGCCTATTGTTTCTTTTTGGATATTAAAAGACACAAAGATAACTCGTGTAATCCTAGATTTATATTCATTTTTGAAAAAATGCATAGCAGATGCAGTGACTTTGCTTTTGGGCAAAAGAAAGGCGCATTAATCTGCAGGCCCTCACCTGACAGGACTCTACAATATTGGGATTAATCGCTGGTGTGTGGATGATTCAGCACCTGGACATAATCCACTGACAGTTTTAGCACACACCTGTTTTATGCAACTCGTTGGTTTCAGGCCCAGAATTCTATACTAACCTGGTTTCATGTTTGCTACAAAAATGAGAGATTTCCAGGGCTTAGCTCACATCCCTTTTTGCAAATATCAGCTGTTTTCTCAGTAGAATATGAATTAGTGGCAAAACAGTTGCAGAAGAGTACTAATTTACAAGGGTTTAATAATTGTATCAGTTCATAAACATGAACTTTTTTTGTTGTAACTATATGAACACGAAGCAGAAATAATGTTCTCTTTCAGCCTGATATTCTGTTTCAGGAAAGCCACATGTTGCCTAATCCTTATTTATTTTGTCACCGGTTAAATACATTCATCTGGCAATTTAACCAGTGAACAAAGATGAATCAGGTTCTGGCTGAGGATACCATGAGATATTCTGACAATATTATTAAAGATGCAAAACACTAAGCCCAGAAATGTGCATGTACATTTTCAGGGAATGTGTACTGAGAGAGAATATATATTTGTAAATGTCAAAGCAAATTCTGCTTAATTTCCTCCTAAACCTAGGTTAAAAGGCACAAATTAAGAAATGAATTATTTTTGGATTATTATGGTCAATGGATACAAACTCATCCTTGGACAGATTTCTTCCAATCGCTGTTTTGACTGGACTGCAGGCCAAGTCTCAGTCCTTGCCGAAACAGTATTGGATGAAGCCTGTCCCATATTTTCCTAATTGTATGTAATGAAGTATTATTCCACTGATACTCAGTCTTGAAATACCTGCAGGGAACCCCGTTCTTCAGTGTGATTGGTCAGTTTTAGCGTGAGTAAAGAGAGATGATCAGTGATTGGATGAGAGAGAATGCGGGGTATCCATGGTCTTTTATAGGTAAGCCGTCTGTCATCAACCAAAATCAGTAAATATGTTTATGCTCAGTTATAAGTTTAAATTAAGACATACACTCATCATTTAAGCAAAATGTTTATATAAATACTCTATTGTGGAAAATTACTATACCTGCGCTTACATGAGTCTTTGAATTTAAACATTATAGAAATGATTAGGACAAAATGCTTCTCATGTCTGTGGATCTTGTGTGTGCATGTGTGTGTATGTGTGTATGTGTGTGTCACACACTGCTGTTTACCAGGGGTCAAAGTCTCATTTTCACGGCTAAGTTCATTGCTGCAGAAAGTACATAGCAGTTCATTGGCTAACCACTAGAAACTGAGTCATTCTCAGCTGAGACCCATGGTAAAATGTCCAGCTTTATTGCAGAAGTAAATATGCATTCAACCTGATTCAAATAACAGTTTTGGTCTCCATAGATGAGTTCACGCTCTTTAGTAAAATGAAGTTAGTCAAAGTCCCAGCTTGATACAGAACTAGGGGCATGATCTTTTGACATTCTTGTCATCACTTTAGCTACTTAACAGTTAGCACTTCTAGGACTACTGAGCTGTAAATAACAAACAAAGCATGGTTATCTTTACTTTGAAGATAATGTGGCTTTTGAGCTGTTAACTGTACTAAGAGATGACTGTGTTCTCTTTTAGGCTGAAGGGTGCTAGCCATAGCTAACCAGTGGACACTGGCCAGTCAAACAAATGTTGCCTTTTGGATCATTTCGGGAACCTTGAGAGATTATGTGATGAAACACTAGCCATCTGAAAGAAGTGCTGCCAGAGCTAAAATAAGGATGAATGGAGGTCTACTGGGAGATGGCTTCTTCTAAAGAACTTTAAGAAACAAAGACTTTTAGAAAGACTCACATTTTTATTTCTGCATTGGTTTTATCTTTGCTGCAATCCATGAAAAAAAATTTTGCCAGCAGTTATGTTTTATGGATTAGGTGGCATAAAGACTTGCATGAGCTGCAGGAGACTGTAAACAGTCTGAGGCCACAAGCCGTGGGCCAAATGACCAGGAGAGTGCCACTAATCTTTTTTTTAAGCTCTGACAGCACTCATTTTAGGTGTCTTTTGGTAACAATGATTTGAATGAGGATGTTTAGACACCTTTAATTAGAACTGACTGAAGTAACAAATAGTTAGCATTAGGGCAGTGCAATGGCTTAAATTTTCATCATGATTTCAATTTTGGTCCCCACAGATCACAAAAACAATGTAATCGAGAAAAAAATTTTGCCACATATTTTCCCTTACAGTGATGTGTGTGTTTCAGGCATAGACCTCACTTGACATTAGGTTATTTATTAAAGCAATATCAAAGGTCATGCTGATATTTGTGGTCAAAAATATTTAACTGATTATTTGAGCAGTTCTAGTAGCATTTCATATATTGGCCTGAACCACTTTATCTTTTTTTTCATCCAAACTTTAAGTTTGCTATGTAAAATTTAACATTTCTATGTTAAGTTCCATAAAAGCAACATTCTGCAGAAATCAGTGGATAATTGTTTTAAATAATCATGACTCCACCCCCAACATCAAGCAGGCCAAATTAGCACTATAGGTTAGCACAAACTAATCCAATCAAACTAATGCTAAGTACCTTGCATTAACTGGACTGCAGTGGATGTGTGCCAGCTAGCCAGTTCTTACCGGTGAAAAAGAAGCTTCAAAAGTACTCATCAGTAAACCTCTAGTGGGTTTGTACAGTTCTTTTCTTGGGTCGGATGTCCATTGCACACGGCAAATCCATCGCGTCCTACTTGCGTCCATTTTCTATGGAGCGTGTTTATCATATCCACAAGGGATAATAGGAAGATAGCATGCTGTAAAATTGAGCTCTGCTTCACTTTATGTAAATGATGGTGTTTAACGCCAAGCAATGCTCCAATCAAAGTTGACATCGCTCTCTGCATCATTGCAATAGGAAGGCTCGAGGTCCACTGCACCTATTTAAAAAAAAAAAAAAAATCAACTGCACGTTAATGTGAATGCCAAACCAGCATGGAGGAAAAGTTAATTAGTGCTGTTGCAGGTTGCAACAGTACGTCAAACTGTTTTGGTGATATTTTGAAGTTCTGAGAGAAAATCGTTTCATTCAGATGAAGTTGTTGGACGAGCGGGTGGTATTCCCCATCCTGCTGCAGGAGCACCGGCTTCACCCACTGGCTTTAGCAGCGCTTTCACTGCAGGTTTAACAGTGCAACAGCAACAATCCTCTTCTGCCTACTCAACGTCCTCAAAATCTGAACCAGGCAGCTGCATTTTACACTCAAGTTGTCCCTAAACTCAAAATCCAAGCAGGAATATACCTGGTTGGTTACAATATGGTACACTTAACATATCACAAACTATTTTATCCATTAAGTGTTTGTTTGAACAATCCTGGATCACATATTTCAGTGAGGTTAAAAGTTTATTATTTTTCTCTGGCTATCTGGTTGAATAAATGTTTTTGTATTGATTGATATTAAAGTACCATACTGCAAAATATGAGGAGCAATGCTGCTGCACGCAAAATCCTTCACATGCAGTGGACATCCACCTTTACAGTGTAGTGTTAAACTGTTGTCAATTATGTCAGTAATGTGACTGAACTAGGCTTTGCCACCTGTGGTGGTTGGGCTCCTGTGAAACAGCCGCACCCGCCACTGAGAGGAGTTGTCCATTATTTTTCTCCTTGGAAGGTGGCAACCTTGTCATAACAACCGTTTTCCTCAAAATTGCACTCTGTTGTTTAATTGTGATGAATGTGACCACCTTCTTGCTTCTTCTCTGCATGTGGTGAATCAAACTGGCATTTAAGCAGTACAAAATGGCCTGATAGTATCCATGAAAGTTTGTGAAAATAGAGGTATTTTCCACCAGCCTTCCAGGGCAAATTAAAGGTGGTGAAATTGGAGAATATAACATGGAAGTTGTCTTTCTTACATAACAAAAGGAATGCATTACAATATGGATCCATCAAAAAATTAGAGCAATTTTTGCCTCATATTGTTAAAATTAACTCTGTTTATAAGAATATGATGATTATGATTTATCCTTAAGCACGTTTGGAGAAATGCACATCTGTGGCACATGGATCACAGGCTGGAAAGCTGAAACAGATTACTAGTCCCTCACCTTCTAATTTAGCTCCAGCTTTTGTCAGCACTGTTTCAATCCTATCTGATCCTTGCACTGGGTCACTCACCGTAGGCTACTCAATCACCCCTTTACTCGCTGTCTTCTCCATGACAAATAGAGGTGTTCCTGCCAAACTCTTCCTAAACAAATGAACATGTTTTCTACAGTACACCACAGCACCACGCCCGCTCTCTTTGCTGAAGCAGGAAACCGCACTGCTGTTTGTCACTGCATCTCAGTCCTCTGGTGATAGGTATTTTTCAGCAAGACAGATTGATCCCTCAGTTGCCTGTTCTCTGCGCCACTGCACTACAAATGACCTACCGGTATCTAAACATAACAGGTCTTGTGCACTTGTTTTGGGAGATAAACCAAACCAAAGTACCGTTCCTTTACTAAATTTGTTTTCTTATTTCCTTAAGACACAGTCAGAGAGACAGATTGGCCCTGTTTCTTATTTGAAAAAAAAAACATAATAGAAATGCAGTGGAAAAAAAATCCAGGAACATCATACATGTCACTGAAAAAAATAATCTTTCTCACAACTGTTATCAAGGTAGAAAAGATGTGGGAATCTCTGCAGATCTGGTTTAATCACCATGTGGATATATGCGTAGATTCCAAGAGCAAGGTCTGCACACTTCGATGGGATATGGATATAGGGATGTAGAAATTACAAATCCATTACATATTGATTTATTCACAACTTTACACCTAACCTATAGATCACAACGCATGACTGCCACCTTTTAGTGTGTTCCTTTTGATATTAGCAAAGTTACCTGTACTGTTGGAGTCAGAGTTAGGTATGCTACTGATCCGGTGGTACGTGGACTCACCTGTATCCGTGGACTCAGACTTCTAACTGGGATTTTTGTGGTGTCACCGACTGCCACCTTTCAGCATCCACTGCTCAAGCTGTTAGCTTGTTAGCTGTTTAAGTCCGAGCATTTATCCCATAGATGCTGAATCCACAGTTTCACTTAAATTTACAAACTCACGTGGATCTACGGACAGAATGGCACCCAGCTCATGCCTAGTTATGAGAAACATCCTTCTTTAGTGTTCATTCATTTTGAAGAGGTGACAGTAATCATTGCCAAACTGAGTTGTGGATTCTGTACTTCATGTTGCCACTGTAGCGTCCATCAAAGTTTTTTTCTATGGTATGATGAAGACACGTTAGAAGTACCCCCCATTGCGACTTGCCATGACACTGCTCAATGTTTTTTGTACTATTCTTTTAAGTTTAAACAAACTTTTTTTTAATTCATTTGTTTAACTGAGCTTCCTATCATTACAGTTTTAGCTATAGGTATGCAATGGCTATCAACTTCAGGAGGCATATATTTGTAGTTGGAGACAGTTGGATCCTGTTTCACTGGCAGGATTTCTGGGTTTAGTTAGTCAAAGGAACCGACGGAGTCATTGGGTCTGAGTGAGAATAATAATTGACCAAAAAAGACTAAAATCCCTTAAAGGAGCATTATTTTACATTTCTACAAGGCTCTTGTGAGATTTTGCCTGTATTTTGAATTCATACAGCCACAAATCTTAAATTCTGAAGATCATATTCGGATAGACTGAAACTGACCATTACTGAAGTTAGCCTCTCCTGTAGTACATTCAGCAGTATTGATTAATTTCAGCCAAGAAATATTATAAGTGAGTCCATCACTGTTAGTCTGCACATTTTGCTGAAGTATTAAATAGAAATATTTTCCTATACCCACTTCAAAAAGGGATTCCAGCAGATCAACAGTTCTGGTCTGCTTTGCCATGTCCTTGTTTCATTATGCTTTAAACCCTCTCAGTGGGAACAAGAAAAGTCATTTAACACCTGTTGAGAAATATATATTTTATATATTGGCTTGGGGAAAAAAAGGAGAATGTGTACACATTCCTTATTTTTTTAAATTTAGCACATTCTCACAATATTTTAAGCCTAAGAAAGTGAAAAGTGAGAAAAGACTAAACATAAATTAAACTATGTTTTTTCTGGTTTTGTTTCCTTGCTTTTATTATATACTGTTTTTTAATGTGGATAATGTAACATATAAATCATGCTTGTGCATGTGCACACAGTTTTAAAATGATTGAAGGGTATGCAGATTTCTGCCTTTGAACATACATACAGTTTATTCATGAAACAATTTGGTTTTTTTTATACATTTTGGTCCCAAGTGTCTGTCATGACAAAGCCATTCTGTTGTCTCACATCCAGAACGTGGTCTGGCATAGTCTTGCTGAATGGCAGCATATGTTGTGCCAAAATCCATGTTTTGCATTGTGCATTAATAGTTTTGAAGTTACCCATATTGCATTGCACATATTAATGCTCCACCACAATCAGTGTAGATGCTGGCTTCTGAACAGTGTGCTGGGGGCCTGAATATCAGCATTTGATGTGTCTTCATGGTAATTATGTCAATTCTAGCTTCAGTAAGGGATCTGAGTCCTTTCAAGTTATTCACTGCTCAGACTTGGATCCAATGAGTCCTTCGGATCCCTCAGCACCATTGAAAACTTAGAAACCCTGCCAGGAAAGTATGGTCTCTAACTCTCATTGGCTCTAACTTTAAATGAATACTTCTAAAGTCAATAACTGGTGTATATTTGTTTCAAAGATTGTGGAATGATTGTTCTCAAAAGCTTGTTTAAAAAAAGGGATAATTGTGGTTTTGCTTCATTTTTAAATACAAATATGAAGGGGAAATCCTTTCTGTCAAAAGTGACAGCAGTTAGAAAGCAAACATTTTTTTAAAGGTTTGAGACTCTGATATGTGGAATAAAGTTTTCTTTTTTAGTTATCTGTATGAGTATTTGTATATGTACAAAACTGTGGTTACAAAAAATGGAAGTCAGTGGATTTCCAGATCAGCGGGATGCACGTTGGGCTCATAGTGGTACAGCTAAAATGTCAACAGTCTAAGTAGAAGCTGCTGAAAGCTGGCAGTCAGTTAAATATATTTGACAGTGCAGAAGGAGTTTGCAAATACATAGTTACACAAAATGGAAAGAAGCCTGAAGCACAGCAATTCAGACTTTACAGTTTTCCATTCCACTTGTCACTGAGTCATGTGTCTGTGGATTCAGAAGAGTCCATGAACCTCCAGATCAGCAGGATGAACACCTCGACAAAGACAGGACAGCTAACGTCCTAACAGTCTGTTATGTGTATGTTGTAATGTATAGGATCAATGTATAGTTGTGATTAAATCAATTAAGGATGTTAAGGATTTTTATTTTGTACATCTCCCTGATACGAGTAGACACAGTACTGGTCCAAATCTCAACAGAGGCTTTTCTCTGTATGGAGTTTGCATGTTCTCCGTATGAACAGACTAATGTGTGATTCTAGATTGGCAGGAGAGCTTAGCATGTACACGATTGTTTATATTTCCACATGTTCAATCAAATAACATCAAGAAATTATACAAATTGCTTTAGTGAATGCAAATCAATGCACCTTATAATTAGCTAAAGCCTTAAAGCATACCTGAAAACAAGATGAGCCAGTATAAGTCTATTGCACATGAGATATGCTGATCTACATGAGTGTCTTTGACGGCAGATAAAGGTACACCACGTCGGGCAAAAGTGAAAGAAAACTGTGTACATCTCAATTTGCAGAGAATAGCTGACTTCAATTAGTTCTTCTACGTTTATCTTGATTGTTTCTGTTGCAAAAAAAATTACAATCATAGCAACCCCTACCCCACCTAGCACAGAAATTTAAGTTATTACTGAGATGGGTTTGTATTTTTATATCTTTGTTACACCAATTAAAAATGGAATTTCATGGGGAAGATAAAGAAAAAGGACATTGCTTATCATGTCACAAACAATGAAGTGATTTTAAACACTCTTGATTAAGATGAACACATTTAATTAAAGATAATCAGCAAATGACAGACTCTGTGCAGAAACTGTTTCTCAGCACGGCCTGCACTGTCCATTGCTTTCCCATTGCTCCTGGATTATCAAAAAATTCTTCTCAAGCATTAAGAAAAACACTGTGGTAGGAGATTTAAATTAGAATGCATCATTGATCTTCCATGTAACAAATAGACCTTGAAATTATTTTTCCAGTGGGAGATGTTATGTTGATAAAACAGAACCTTTGATTGTGTTTAGGTAGAAGAGGAGATGGAGATAGTGTATGGGGAGAAGGGGAGTACTGTTAGTGGTAGCAGGGTTGATATTGTGATCTGTAAAATGTGTAAAGAAGTGTATTTTATCTCTGTGTAGTTCCTACTTCCAGTGATGGGTTTTCTGCCACAAAGCATGTGCCATGCTAAGGTTGCAAATACAGTAAAAACGGTATCAGTGGGATAGCAGGTCAGCTAGCTTGTAAATATTCTAAGAAGTAAATGTTAATATTTTCTAACCATTTCTTTGGACCACTTTGAATTACAGACTTTTAAGGTATGATACACTGTAAGGAATCTCTTTTCACAGCAGACCTAATACAAAAAAGTAAAATTTATTTAAAGTTGTGGCTAAAATTACACTAACAACATCCCATTTTTCAAAACTGATGTCTGTATGGAAGTAGGGAAAATCGAAGCGCTTCAAATGATTTGTAATTGATTCCAAATGTAAATCAATCCCTACTGACAACCATACTACAGTGTCCAACATTAATCCTAGAGAACCCAGAGGGTCAAATTTGACCACCATTTTTGCTGATACCCAGTGTAAAAAAAAAGGGGGGGATTGTTGGGTTCTCCATGGTTAAGGCAGAAATAAACATACTGGTGGCCTAGTATAGGGTCGGTTTGTAGTGACAGCTGCATTGCAGTCCCTGGTGACAAATAGATAACTCACTTTAATCACTAAGCACTTTCAGATCTTTATGAATTATGACCTACCACGGCATAATTGTCAGATAATGTAGCTTGCTGTGCTGATAATTGTACAAACAGAACATCATGACTGACTGTAGGTTGGCTTGGATGGGTCTAGGGGTTGAGGCTGCAAGTAAGGGATAACCAGAGGACAGCAGCTTGGATCTTCTCTAGTGCATCAACCACTAACCCTGGCAGCAGTTCAAAATGCTAGGTCTTCCAGCTGAACCACCTTCCAGGTTAGCCCTTTACAAGTGTCCTGGCAAAAAGTCCCTAGCCATGGCTAGCTAGCCAATGGTCACCTAAATAGAGATCTTGGTGGAGCTCCGTAAAGGCTCTGGCAGTTCATGTCATGTCAGATGCCATTTTAGTAGTGATATCTGAAATGATCAA
Organism: Zenarchopterus dispar; assembly: GCA_028564865.1. Taxonomy (NCBI): domain Eukaryota; kingdom Metazoa; phylum Chordata; class Actinopteri; order Beloniformes; family Zenarchopteridae; genus Zenarchopterus; species Zenarchopterus dispar. Next base: position 30,036 of record JAOWBL010010896.1, on the reverse strand, counting down.
TAGACAGATTTGTCTTAAATTATTATAAGATAAATAATATAGTTTAGCGTGAGCTAAACTAAGCTAAAATAGCTAGCTTATGGTGACTTACGTTAGGTGGGTGTGTTCCATCGCGATCATGGGTTTGTTCGTTACACCCATTTGCTCAGTTTTGGATTAACTCGTGTTTGGGGGGAGTCAGAGATTGTCAAAATGGTGTCATCCAGAGTAACCTGCAAAAAGTGTTCCTTTTAAAGCTATGGGTACCTGGAGAAAATCTGTGCAAGCCTGAGGAGAACTTTCTCACAGAAAGACTCCTACCGGATCCGAGAGTCCAACCAGGAACCTTCTGTCTGTAAGGGTAGGGTGTTAACCACCAAACCACCATACTGCCCATAAACATAAACACTAACATCTGTGCAAAACTAAATAATAATCATCATCATCATCATAGCCATTGTTCAAATATTCCATATGATAATATAAGCTGCATGTTAATGTTAATTTTTTATTTTTACTAAGGTGATGCTGTGTTACTCGACTTTATTTGTTTCCCCAAAATAGCTCAACTTTCTAGTTTTAAGTTTATCCATGGACAAATAAGGAATGACCCCAGACACCTGCACTTTATCTAGGTTCACAATTTCAAATTTCATTCGCTGCTTCTGCTACCAGCTGCCAATGAACTACAGCAGACATGATAAATCAATAAATTAAGTCAATCTATAAAGGAGAATGCAGTGCTTTAAAATGTAAATGTTGTTTTTCACATTAATTAATCTCCTCTTCTTTTCTGCTTCTATATCCACTCCAGGCGCCCTGCTCTAACAGACCTCTTAACTTCAGCTGCAGCAAGACAGGTGATGAATTGAGGTGTCAAAAGGGCGCAGCATTACTAGAACTCACAGAGAGTTTTTGTTGATGCCTGGCAGCTTCAAGTAAAAGTAGCCATCGTTTAATAAATGACTTGTTCTCTTTTACTGGCAGTAATATGTCTGGCTCTTGGCGTCCTCTTGTCCAATGTGATAATGAGGTGCGTCCAACTTCACCCATGGGGTTTTTTTTAATAGCTGTTTTGCCAAATGTGCACTATGAACAACATTTAATTATACCCTGTTTTATGAAAAGACCTGAGTGGTAGTCTAACAATATTGCCGGGGCAAGTGCCAGTTAAAAGCTATGGCAAGTGCTTTGGTTGTTTTCATGGCTAATCTGGTCTATTTTTTTTTTTTTTTCAAAGTTCCGGCTGGATATTATCCAGACAATGATATTAACTCAGCCATGATAAATGGCATATCAAGTCATAAAGAATGAGTGATGATAGTCATTAAAGGTTGGACATGAGGCATTGTCATTAGGAGATTTCTTATATCGATCTTAGTGAGGCCACTAACATTAATTAAAGCAAGAAAATTTGTTGATGAGATTATAATGCCAAGCATGATGAAATTTAAAGTCTAAGTATGCCAATGAGATTAAATGCAATGCAGCATATGGTAGAGAAACACCTAGCGTCAGGATGTAAAGCATACAGGAATTAACTGTATGGATTACCTTTAATGTTCATGAAGATATTTAAGTGCTGGATAGGTTTCATATGTCCTTAATTATGTTTTCTCTCAGTCTTCTCCTGGCAATTATCATCTGAGCCATTTGTGCACAAGTGAGCTGTGTTTCAGTCACCGAGAGTGGGCTGGCCATATGGTGAATTTGAGATATTTGAGTGTCTGCTTGTATAAACACAGTCATGTATCAAAAATCTTCTGATTCCCCTTTTCACCTAAAACTGTAGCTGTGATTTAATGGAGGACAAAAAAAAAAGAAGCATCCACTTCAGTGCCTCATGAACTTTGCTGCTGAGTCCAATTATTCCAGACACTTTCAGCAGTTGCTCTAGATTGCTGAGTGTTGTTGGCGTCTGGCTGTTTTTAACTTTCAAGAGGGCAGTGGTAGGATGAGTGGGCGTTTGCGAGCAGAAGTATCAGGAACGCGGCTAAAGGCTTTCCAAGCCGCTACAGTTACAACTGGAGATATCGCACCTTATTTGCAGTTTTCTCAGCAAGAAAACATTTGCACAAATTAGAATACCATTACTGCAATGGCCTGCATTATAAATCCAGCTGATTGTGTTGGTTTACTGGAGGTGATAAAACTGAGTAATACGAAACAACTTGGTACTCCGGGTGTCATTATATTCTGAATAATGAAAACAAAAGACAGTATAGCTATTTAAATTTGCTCATTTATCAATAAAAGGGTAATTATGGCAGCTTCAGGGGCAATACAGCGAATATGAGTTTTCAAAAAGAAAGCACAATGTCTTGTTTCCGCAAGGACTTCCATTTCTTTGTGAGTCATGTTGCATTATCAGTGTGCAATAGAAAATGGCTTTCACAACCATTATTTTTCTCTTCATTCTTTTTAATGGCTTCTTAGAAATATACAACATTTTGTTAAATTATTATCAGTTTAAAAGCTATCTTTTGGCATTAATTAAACACATTTTTCATGGGAATGTGCCCATGAAGAGTGGCTGAAATGTAACTTTACGCATTTGCCTCATTGAATATGCATGGTTTCATGTTGAACATGCAAATAAGCCTTATCTATTTCTTCACCACTCTGGTCGGCTGCAGCTTCTCACTATCAACTCCACCCAAACATTGTAAACTTGACAGTCCAATTAACTTACTCAACCAATTAAAAGTTTTCTGCTTTTTGACTGAAGATATGGCTGCATGGCAGCATATATGGAAGGTGTTCTGTCCTAGCCTGATGAGCCATCCTCGCTCATTTCCTCTTCAATATAAAATAGTCTGGTTCCTCTGGCTTCAACTTCAATTTCTATGATACAGTACCAACGGATGGAGAAGAAACTGCCCCTGAATGCCATTGGATAGACAGAATTGATCTAAGAAATGACCAGTGTCAACAAAAGACATCCAAAATGTTGTGTAGTGGAGTTGTCATGGCCTGTGGCACTGGCATCAGCAGGCTGGAGGCTGGGTCTCAGCTCCACACCTGCTCCTCATCATGTAATCATGTCCCAGCTTATAAGAGCTCCAGTGAAACTCCAAGTCAGTGCTGGATCATAAACTCTCCTACCGAGTTAGTCTCTGCTCCAGCCCTTTTCAGCAATATCTCTTAGTGTTCTTCCTGCCTGATCATTATTCCTGCCTGACCCTGTTCAGGAACTCCAGTTCCAGTCCTCACTGTTGCCTGCTAAACCACCAGCCTGCCTGTCTCCACCTTGGAGCTGCCCACCTGGCTGCCTCAATCATGTGTTCCACCTCTGCCTGCTCCACCATTAAAATCTAAAATCTCAAACTGCCATCTGCCTTTGCGTCCTCCTGAAGTCTGGGTCCAACCACCTGAACCATAACAGGAGTAGGAACTCTGGTGAACAACTGTCAATTTTGCAGTTAAAACTTGTCAATCCAAGGCATTACTAGTAACTCTGCAGACATCTTGGTTGTTTTCATAGTGGTTAAAGGACACTCCTATATGAGTCATTTAATAAAAAGCCTACCCCTGCAGCACTGCAGCTGGTTTGCTGCATTCCACCAGATCCATGTCACAAGAGAGAAGTTTCACAAAGTGGAGTTTGGAGTTAGTAACAGAGATGTAACCAAGTGTTGTAGTAATTGACAATCCAGAAAGATGATACAAGTGTGTGGTGA
>JAOWBL010010896.1:0-14720 GCA_028564865.1 Zenarchopterus dispar | reverse complement strand
GACCTCCACGTATCTTTGAATGGAGACATTAGTGGATTCCTGTGTCTGTATTTTACAATTTGAAGCTTATACCTGTTATACAAATACAAATACAAGCAATCTGGATGGATTTTTTTTTTTAATCATCTGATGTGACAGCCATGTTGTTCCAGGTCTTTTACATTCATTAAAATGTTCCATATCAAGGAATTTGGTACCACTGATATCAAATTCATTCGCTGAAAAATGAAAGCTTTTGCTGTCTGAAAGCATGCATTTGCAGCAGGGGATTATAAATTTCACAGTCTGAAGCTTCAATGCTAATAACACACCATGTACACATTAGACGTTCTAGAGATGCCAGAATCATATTTTCTTGATGTGTTTGAGAAAACTGGCTTCATTCATTGTGACAGACACTTTTTCTATTGAACACAAACCTCCAAGATGTAGAAGAAGTAAAGGCAGAAGCTGTCATGAATATTCAAATTTATCTTTGTTTTGGGTTTAAAGGGAAAGTCACAAATTTAAACAGCTGTTTAAAGTGCAGCCTAAAAGAAGCACAGCATGTTAAAAGCATCACTTTTGATACTTAAGTTCTATTCTGTTCTAACATTATTTACTATTCATATTTTTCTTATTTTATTTGTATTCTCATTCAGTTGTGATGACTGAATTCCCCTTTCAGGATCAATGAAGTGACCAATGAAGTAATTTTAAAGTACACACTGCATATGCAAAAAGATTGGAATCAGTCTCTTGATTGACATATTTTACTGCAGCCACGTTTAAAGCAGCATAAAGTATCTCATATTAAAATCTTGGTTTTATTTTCATTTGAAGGAATATTTGATTAGTTTTAGGAAACATACTCTAGTTCTTTTTGTCTCTTGTCTCTGCTCTTGGAAAAAGAAATCATCCAAAGTGACTTTGAATTTGCACCCTGATCATCTCTTGTGTATCATTTTGTGCCGGTATGTCACAGATCAGTAGTGATGCAGCTAACTCACAAAGCCACAGTGAACACCATGGCAGAAGTGAGTAAGAGACTGCAGGAAGTAATGACAGAAGAGAAAATAAGAGTTACCAATCAAGAACAAAGGGTAAATCTTAAGCAGTGTCATAAAAGTGACTTTATAACCTGTAGCCTGTAGGGGAAGCTGCTGAGCCAAACATTGAAAATGATCCTTTTTGTGCTGCTTTGTCTGCTAGCTGTTCCAAACTGTAGTTACATCAGGTGGTGTTTGATGTGCTCCTAAAGTTACCCAAAATTTTGGGCAAGACTGTAATTTTTTGGCACATTTTAGTGCCAAAAAATTATGAATTGAAACACCTCTCTATTTGCACGGAAAGAAACTCAGGTCTCCCACTGTGTCAGTTGTACTGGTGAGTTGGAGTGTTTTTTAACACATTTAGTCATGTGGTCAGTTTATGGTTTATTCATGTGAGGAAACTGTGTAGTGTGTAACAAAGGAGCATTTAAGGGTGCTTTCAGGCAACACAACTTTAGTCCCAGTTAACTCGCGAGCAAGTTAGTCACAAATAAGCAGGCAGTCGACAGTTGCACTTAATCGTTATGACAACTCGAAAGACAGCTGGCTGAAGGCTGATGGATAATTAACAAGCCAAAAATCATAGACTGTAAATACAATGGATGAAGTATCAGGCTTCAAAACACCTCACCTATGGGGGGCTCTTTTTGTTCATACTGAGCAGAGCCACATTGTCAAGGAAGATGACTCAAAATATGGCAACTATAAGGCAATCAAAGTTAGCTGTTGCTACCAGTTCTTTCAGCTGACCCCCACCGAAACTGCTGCAGAGATGCCACCAGATATTTATAGTGGGGACAAAAGCAGAAGCCATCTCACTTCCATCTCACTTTTTTTCACTTCCAGCTTGAAGCAGATGTGAAACTAAGATTTGTTGCAGTTCCTCAACTGACCACTAGGGGCTTGCTCCAAAAGCGAGTCAGGCAGAAATAAACATATTTACAACCAAGTTTTTAAAAAAAAGAAAAGTCTTGGTCTCTGTTTCTAATTCGCATTCACAACAACACTGAGGTGGGTGAATTTGTTTTCAGGAGAATTTTTATAAATTTATTTCGAACATAGTTGATTGACAGGCAGCTCAGTCGGTGGCGAGTCATAATCATGTTCTCATCAGTCACTGTCATGCCATAAAGCTAAGCAAAGTAATTGGCAGTTCACAGTGGGATACGTAGTAGCCTAATGTCTGAAAATAATGCTCATTATAGAAAATCTTTTTAGGGAATGTAGGAATAAATTTAGGTTTAACTGAAGAAATGGTATTTGATGAACTTTTAAACCAAACACAGTCTAACCTTGGGGAGAACGGGATTGATTTTTATTGCAAGATTTTTCTTTTTTTAAATGACAAGAAAGACATGGTACAGGACTTGAAAGCAGCTCATCTGTAGAAGTGAACCTGCTGCATCTTCACTGTAAGTTGAACATACGGCTCCATCAAACAAGAGAACAGAAAAAGAGGGGGCAGATTTCAATCATTTCCTTGATCCCAGAAAGCTTTAATCCAAAAGACAAGATCTTTACATCATCACATTCTCCTGAGCTATAAGAAACTATAAGGAAAGCATATTTAGCCGTAGGGCACATTTCACAGTCAGAGTCTATGGTAGAGTTTAACAAGAAGCCAGTGAAAGTTCTCCGTATGCCGGCTAGACCGGAAACTTTGATGGCTTTAAATCTTAATTTGTTCATGGTGCAAGAAATATTAGCAGAAAAAAATTGCCTCCTGTGAGTCTTGTACTATTACATTTACTGTATATTATCATGTTATATAAAACGTTAAGACATAAATGTCTGTAAATGATGGCAGTGGAGCTCAAATTTCCACTTTTGATTGTTGGGAAGGGATATTTTCAAGTTGACACAAGTAGGAAGTTTAATAAACTACTAAGCTCAAAAGAAGAAAAAAAGAGAAGTCATGACATATACAGCAACCTGGTTCACACATTTGAAACAGTGGAACTGTGAAATCTTAGTTGTTGTTGACAGATTATTTAAATGAATTCAGTTTTTAACAAAACTCAAGATTTTAGCTCTACTTCTACATGTGAGTTACACTTTAACTAAGTAGTGCCTAATATTAAAGTAAAATCATTGTTTATGTACCGTTTTTCTAATATGTAATACCCAAACATCTCCATTAAGGTTCTCACTTTTTAACTTTTTTTTTTCCTGGGCAACTTGACATCTCTAGCCTTGAGTATATTTAAGTTTATGGTTTTATTCTTCACGCTCTGCATAAGCCACTGCTACGCTTGAAAACAAGCCCAGCAAGGTAACAAATAAGATTCAGAAGAAGAGTTGAAGGTAGTGGAAAGAAGCAGTCATGGTGATGAGATATTATAGGCAATGCTGAAAATACTTGTATGATTATACCAATTAACTAGAAGCAAAAATCTAATGCATCAGTGAGCCAAAGATGGAAAAAAAAAGAGAAAAAAGGTGACCGAGGAGGCAGCTTAAGAGCCCTGCCTGAACTAATACTAAGCCTCATATGGATAATCAGGCAAAGAGCCAAACAAGACGCTGCAGCCTTTTTGTTGCTTGTTGTGAAATAGAGAATATGCCAAATAACTTTTCAAGTAAACATGAACTAATTTTTTATCATTACATGTTAAAAAATATAGAGTGTAAACCTGCATCAAATTTACAATAAATTTGCTCTGTGCAGCTCATGATGTAAATTACCTGGTCTGTTATACAGCAAAAAGAGGCCTGATGTTTATTATACTGCGCACAGCACTATTACTTCATGAATACTAATGGACGTGGAGGCCGGAGTGCTGGAGAGATTTACATTATCTGGGAAAACATGGACTGTTATTGTTTGGGATTTTACATGTCTCTTTATTGCCAAATGTAACAACCTATGGCTGAATTATACATTATTGGATTGGTGGACATTTATTGCTAGTTCTGCTGAGAAGCTGAATCACATCCATATCTGTCACTTTTACTTACAGCAAGCAAAATAAGGAAGGTGTTATATAGTGATTTTTAAAAGAAAATGAGTGAAAATGCTTTAAAGTAAAGCCCGTGCAAATATATTTCTGATAAATCTTGAAATCTTAGATACCAAACCTCTTCTTAGTTGCATTCAAGAAGCTCTATCTGACCACCACAAACATGATTATTAGTTCTGCATGAACTCATACAAGTGTGACGTGAGAATGGAAATGTTCATGTCCAGTTAAAATCCCGCACAGAAAAAAAAAAAACGATGTGATTGAGGATAATGTGTTTCAGTCAGTGCTTTCTCACACTGATGGAAAAGAGTAAAATGAAATGGTACCTTCTTATCTAGCAGACAAAACTAGGAGAATAGTGAACGCAATATTTGCTTAATAACGTGTCCAATTTTCACAATATTTCAAGTTTAGTCTTCTTACCCCACTTTTAATTGAAGCAATGACACAGATTTAGTGTTTTTATGTTGTGAGCTGCTAATACAGCGCTAAAGTGGTCTGTGCATTCAAAATGCTAAGACTTCTTTGGTCTCTTCTCCAGTCACTCTCATTTTCTTTTTTGTCATTACTTTTTTTCAGTCTCAGCCATGATGTCTATTGTAACTCTCTTAGCCAGTTTAATTGTTAATGAGACATAGTGCCGTGAAGCGATACAAAGCTGTCACAAAAGATGGCTGGGACAGGAGTCTGAAATCAGTTTGGCCTTTTTTTTTTCTTTTTTTTTTGGCAGTAGTAGGAATGTAAACTAGACAATATTTCAAAAAACTAAGCAGATATTCATTCAAATGAAACTGAAACTAATAATTTAAAATTAATATTAATGCTGCAAGGGAGCTCGAGAGCCTGGTGACAGGAGCTGCCAGTCACCTTGAACTGAGAATAAGAAGCTACAGGTTCTGAAGCATCTCATTTAGTACAGATGAGTCTAAATCTTGGAAGGCATTATTTTAATAGCATTTAAAAGGTCTGTCTGAATGGATGCATTTTTTTTCTCTCCTGCTGTGAGGCAGACTGGCAGCTGAACGATATTTGTGTCTGAAAGCAAGTTAAATATGTCATGGCTATGGCAACAATAGGGTTGATTGCATTGTACTGTAGACATAGTCATTTATTTATCCATTCTTTTTCCGTATCCACTTTGATCCCACGCAGGATCACAGGGACCTGCTGGAGCCTGTTCGACTTGTCATCAAGTGAGAGGCAAATACAATGTGGACAGGTCCCCAATGCATTACAGCTCTAGATGTAGTTATGGCATTTAAATAATTTGAATTCAAATGCATCACATAGTCTGTTTTTAATCTAACTACCAAGATGAAACATTTAAATGGTCATGATATATAATCAGATTGTCTAGATCTGTGGTTCTAAACTGGTTTGGCTGTGGGACCCACCACCACTCCTTAATGACAAGCCCTGACCCAAACTGAGGAAAATTTGAAACTTCTCAAATTTATTTAATGAAAATGTGGTCCAGTTTTAACCTCAGATTGTACAGAATTAACAGTTTTGCTTCACAAACATAAAAAAGTGCAACATCTTTAAAGGAGTACCAAAAAAACTTAATATATCACTTTACCTGAAAGCTTTATATGAGCCAAAGGGCTGCAACCCACTGAAAGTGGGTCCACGACCCAATTCGCCAGTTGAGAATACTGTTTACATGACGTTATGAGAGCTGTCACAGGGGTAGTAAAAGAAAAACATCAGCCACTAAGAATGAATCTTTTGGTGTGAAAACACAGAAAAGACTTCAAAAACTGGTATTAGCTTCCAAAATGCACAGGAGAGAGACAAATGAATGGAATTCACAGACCACTGGAGTTCATGAGACATTTGCAGTGAGCCCTTTGTGTGAAGTAAGGAAAAATATTTACTGTATTTTTATTTTATTTTTTTTTTACAAACGTTAGACTAGATACACTATAATTTGTAGACTGTGCAAACGAAAATGCTGCTGCATGTGAGCATTTCTCTCCATGTCCTGTCATGAATGTACAATGAGCTGTCAACTCTGTCCCCGTCTTCCCTGCACTACCCAGAGTTAATGAGAGCGTGTATTCTCATACAGTCGTATATTCTCTGTGTTTGACCTGCACAACACAGATGACTATCAAGTGACAATGTTAGCTGAAAACAAGTACTGCTATCTTGCAGTTTTTACTGGAACAGTTTAGGAACAATGTTCTCTGTGAATGTGTCAGAACATCCATTGGTCACATTAATTCTGTCTGCAAAGAAACTGGGGTTATATTTGCCTTCAAGTTTTGCTTCATAATTTTTCTTGACATAGAAATGGGATCTAAATATCTTGAAACCTGCTTTCTGGCTGGATGTTGATGCCCATGATCCACTGCGTCTTCCTAGGCAAGAACCCCTACTGAGACCAAATCCCTCTTAAGTTGATATATTTACTTGTGCTCTTGATGCACACACGCTTTGAAATTCTCTGCTCTATAAAACTAATAGCATGTAGGCCTTTGAGACAGTACATACACGCTGAATGCTAACTGACTGAAAGTTAGCTTGAACTGGGAACAAGCCAAGGATAATTAAATCCATCACAATGAGGGCAAAGTGAGAAAATTCTTCATTAAAAAAATCAAACAGGAGTGATTAAGTACAGATAACAGCTACATGCTAGCTAATCTTCAGAATTTTAACACTTCACTACAAAACATGTCTTTATTCACTTCGACTTTCCTTTCCACAACAGAGCAACGCTACAAAAGCGTTTGATAAACTCAAAAAGAGCTGGCTATTACTGTACACAGTATATGTTTACAACTACAAACCAACTTTGTTTTGCTTTTTTTTTCATGCTACAATTTCAAACCTCTTTTTTATCTTGACTACAGGCCTGTGTAGTGCCATTGAAGGATTATTAAAATAATGGCTTTTATTAAAATGATATACTAATAATATTCTGCCCTAAGTGAATTTATGTTTGTATTTAGAATTATATTGATGTCTATGCAGCTGTTATTACTGAAGAACCTTGCATATTTTTATACTTTTTTTTCAATATTTATTGATTATAGTGTTTTTATTGTGTTAAACAGGGTTCTTCAAAATTAGAGAATGTCGCAGTGAGACTTGAATGTAAAAATCAATCAATCAGTAATCATTATTCAGTAGTGCTGGGTCAGCACAGGATCAGCCATTTATTTGTAGGACTTGGTGGGGTGAACATTTCCAGCTCTGACTGGACCAGGGAGGAGCTGCTGACATGAGAGTGTTTTGCTATGGAAGAGTGGCCCACAGATGCACCACGTTCCTCCTGAGAAATGAGTGAAAACAATATCCGTATTCGTACTAGAGTCACTGAGTTGGCAACACTGAATGTAGTAGATGACAGAAATCAACATTGTAGTTGCTTACACTAGCCTGCTAACATCAGGTTAGCTGCACATGGAAGTTGATTTGTTGTCTGTAAGAACAAAACCTAACTTCGTAAAACAAATGCTTTATTTGTGCATTTTCAACACAAAATGTTCTCTTTCCCCTTTTCTTACTCTCCACAGCTTAAAGATGGCATCAGTATTGTGAATTTATTGTAAACAGCGAGAAATAAACCCAACTGTTACCTACGAAGTACACAGAATACAGCATTGCATCACTATAACTTTAAATTGTAGCAGCTCCCTGCAGCTCCATGGGATCTTTTTCTGACATCTCTCTTTTGAAGTGGCTTTTGCTTGTATATTTATTTATTTTAAATTTTGTTGACTTCAGCACAAGCCAATTCAGACGTCATTACAGCTGAATTATTTTTATGTGCAAGAAAATACCACCCGTGAACCAAACAAGATGGAAAAAAAATGCATCTTATACATTATTTTCTAAATGAATATTTAATGGGTATTGTATTTGCTGCAAATAACTGTAGTCATGAACACTATTTGCTGTAAATAACTATGTTGGGTGGGTTCTTTTCTCTCAGTGTGAACAAAAAGACTGGCCCAGTCAATCATCACAGTTCCACTCCTCTTCTCATTTCACTGGATTCCTGCTCAATTTCCAAATGACAGTACCAAACAGACACACAAGAAAGTACCTCTGAACAGGGATAGAACCAGTCCGAGAAATGAAGCATGTGATGTCAGCAGAGCATCAACTAGACCAGTATTGTCAGAAGAGATGAGAAACCATTTTGGAGCCCCGTTGTGATTGGTTGAGTTTATTCTGTACTAATGAAAATGGGTGTGAATTTGTTTTCACAATGTAAAGTGTTAAGACCAACCAGTGTAGTTACAGACATACTTTGGGTAATATAATACTAGCATATTTCCAGAATGTTGATGACAAAGTATTTGTCTTGTCTAAAGGTCACTTGCAAATGGATTTTTAGTCAAAACAAAAAAAGTGACTATTTAAAAGACATCTATTGGGGATTCAGCTCAGTGAAGGCATCAGCCTCGAAGTTGGGGTACTTCTTCTGCTGAGAGGTATCACATTCATCCAATAGGACCTGAAATATCCATCCATCCATTTTCTATACCTGTTGGTTCCTGTACAGGGTCACAGGATCTACTGGAGCCTATCCCAGCTCATTCCAGGCGATAGGCAGGGGTACAGCTTGGACATGTCACCAGTCTATCGCAGCCTCATACACCCTCATACCTATGGGCAATCTAAAGTTCATAATCAACCTAACATACATGTTTTTCAATGGTGGCAGGAAGTTGGAGCGCCTGGAGGGAACCCACTTAAGCACGGGGAGAACATGCAAACTCCACACAGAAAGACTCCTGTCAGGCCTGGGAGTCGAAACAGGAATCTTCTTGCTGTGAGGCAGCAGGGCTAACCATTAAGTCGCACCTGAAATAATCCAATCTAAATTAATATAGAGTCGTGTTTAAGAATTTCTGCATTTCAAATACAACTAATTAAGTAGTTTAGCTCTTACTTGAATCTTCCACTTTGGTGTTTGGGCACTACATCATCTGCAGTTACAATAGACCCTCCTTCTGCTCGGTCGATAGAGCCACACAGCTTCCAGCGGGTGTTAGATGGATATCTCACTCCCCGCCCATCCTTTCCATTCATCACCGCTGAGGAGTTTCCACAACATCACAGGGAAGAGAAAACTGTGAGAGCCACACTGTTCCATGTAAATGAGATCATTGTCTACAGCTCCTTTAGAGACAAAAGAAATTGTATTTAAACCAACAGGGACAGTCTAGACAGAGATAACCGAAATTAGTTGCTAGTGATGGTGAAAATCTGTGATATTCAAATGAACAAGCAACTCTCGTTTGGTTTCAGTTATGGGATTCATATTTTAATTGCAAACAACGCACTGGCGAAGCCATTATTTTCAACTTTGGAAAGTACATTTTCAGCATTGCATTTATTTGTTTTTTTGCTCAAAGGTTCACAAGATGAGCTCTTGAGTGGAAAATGGAGAGATAATATCAGAGTCGACACTCATCTGGCTTAAAGGAGTTTCGTAAACCCACGGGTTCATGGAAAGTTCAAAGTTAGGGTTTGGTCTTGGTTTGAGATGCTGCAGCATCAGTCTGACATTCGAGTAGTTCTGAAAGTCTAATTTTGCACCTTAAAATGAGCAGGTCACTAAATCATGTTTGCCTGACATTTACCGGAAAGGAACATGATTTATTAAAGTGGGCATGTTATGAACATAAAAACACTGTGTTTAAGAGCATATATTTGTGTGACTGAAGCGACTACGATAATACAAAGCCAGCTCCACATGGCTTTGTTTTCTTGGAGAGAGCTATCTGGAGAAAAACTAAAGCTGCAATCAGAGATAACTGGAACTACGAAGGTGATCGTCAGCTCATTTTATTTGTCCTGATTTTCTGGCTCATTCATAAGATAAGCAGGTTGTATTATTGAAACAGTTGGAAGTAAATGAAAATCATTAAATGAGGCATATTATGCTCCCATTTGAAAAGTTGACACAGTTTCTTGATGTATTAATGAAATGTTTACTATTTACTGAAGTTATCAGAAGGACACATAAAAAAATACCCTGTCTTAAGCCCTCTTTTCAAAGCAAATATATGTCATAATATCCCCCTTTTAAAAAAAGTCATAAAATTATGCTGGAATTTAAACAGGTAACTTTTACAGAAATTTTTTAACTGTTTCAAAGTAGTAGGTTTATATAATTAAAGTAATGTAGCTGCACAAGAAAACTCAAATTTCATTTTAAAAAGTGCATTTTTTTCTTCTGTCCCAAAGACACTTTATTATTTGAAATTTATTGATTGGATATTTTCTGATTTACTAACTGAATTTCTATTTTTTTTTTTTTTTGGTATAATTTTTTTCATGTAATTTATTTTCTGTCAGAAGTTTAATTTAGAAACTACTCAGTCATTTAGGGAAAAACTTTGGTATTCATTTGTACTCTGAAGTCAGAATTTCCAAGTTTAATGTCAGACGTTTCAGATGGATCATGAAGTCAGAGAAACCTCACCTACTTAGACTTTATAATCAAATATGGCTGCTACTCGCATCAAAGCTCAGCTAATCTTACCATTTATAACAGAGCTGTCTTCATTTATTCCCAATTTTAATGATGTTAATGTTTTATAGTCGGTATCGTTCGTGATGCTTTGTACAGTGTAGAATTAGTATTACTAACCATGGCTAGTCCAATGTGTGCAAAGGATAATTTTTCACATTTGTGAATAGAACACCATCAATATCATTCTGATCTTTGAAGGAGCTTCCTTCAGGTTTTCTCTTTAAGAGAAAACCACAATACAATCATGTTGTGTGTATCAATTAGGGAGAGGTTTTATTTTGGATGACCTCCCAATTTATTCATGTTTGGGTCCACCACTATGAGAACACTGCTGAAGACAACCTATTATGCTAATTGATATTAATTTATATTAATTTATATTTAATCGGTCCAAACATTGTTTTCACTCAACCATCAAGTAGAGCCTGATTGGCAAAATATCTTGTTAAACTCAAACATCACCTCTAAAAATGTAGCACATCAATTCATACTCTTCAAGATGATTCACAGGGTCTATGCCATGCCTATCGAGCTCTTCAAGATGAAATTGCTAGTCCTAACTCCACTAACTGTCATGACATGGTTCCAAAAGTCATTGATCACTGAATATTCTCAAAACTTGTGTATCATGGTCACTGGTGTCTGATCCTGTTAAGACTGTCAGAGCTGTTAGGGTCTATGATTTTACCTAACCCCAGCTTGTGTTTACTTACGAGGATTTTTTGCTGTCTCTAAATCTGAAGCGTATACTGATACTTGCAGGCCTAACCATAAATAAGAAGACTATACCATCATGTTGGTACCACCTCACTATCTCCTTATTACACCACTAGATGACCAAAACATAGCTGCTCTAGACCGTACAACAGCATGGTTTAACAGACCCAAAACAACCACTGTACAGGCCCGGTCAACTGTAGCTGTGTCCATAAGAGACTACCCCAGAAAAAAGGGTGTTTTCCCACTTTTGTACCCCTTTCAACCTCCACAATGTAGAACCTCAAGCATCACCATTTCAGTAGTTAGCACAAGTAAACCAGTAGTATGTATAACTACTCAGCTAAATTTTATCTTAGCTAAAAAAAATTTTTTTTGTCTCTTTTAATGTTCAGAATGCCTCTTGGATGTATGTTATGAGAGATATCATTACTCTATTCAGTTGCCCTTTTTAGTCTCTTTTTCATTTCTTCTTTGCTGTGGTTGTGCTACTGTGTTGTTGTTTGTATATGTGTGTGTTCTGTGAAAATAATGACATAAAAATCTTGATCACAACGGGGAAAAAAAAGAAACTCTGCCAGACCTGAATCAAAGACTTCTGCAGGAATACAAGAGTGAAAGACTTCAGGACTTTATTCACAGCTCAGAACACAACATGCCAATTACAGTCCAGCAACAGTCCAACCTCCAGGTTGATGCTCAGAGATAACCGTCTCCTCCAACTGACCCACAGATGCCTGTCATGGTTGTTATGGAAGTCTTGGATGCTTCGGTGACAGAAGACATGGCATTAGTCGCTTCTTTCCAGACCTGTGCCTTGCCATTCCACACTGCATCCTGACAGGAGAAAATAAAATACCACACATATATTGCTGAATCTTACCATTTTTACGTCATCATTCTCTTTTTTTAATCTGTGACCTGTCCATAGTAGACATGCAGCATAAATGATGCACCTTTACACAGTACCCATCACCTCCTTATATGGTGGCCCCTGGGTGGGGACTTTTGAGCTGCAGGAACAGCTGCCACCAGGCATTTGATTGACACTCATGTTCAAACGTTCAAATCTGAGTTTTACGTGGCATTTCTGAATTTAGAGTAGGTTTTAAGCAAGGAAGTGACTTGCGTATGCAGATTTATAAATATTTCAGGAATATATATACAAAAAAAGAAAACTATCTAAAAACTTGAAAGTAAGCTTCTGTCAAAATCTTGCCAACTTTACTTGCGTTCTTGTATCATGTAGTGTTTGAAGAAAATAAGAAAAATCTTTTTTTGAAAATTAAACATAATCTGTTTTGTCTTATGCAGGCAAAAGATAGAAGATTAAATGAATTTATCAAGGGAGAAATGACAAAATTCAAAACTAAAATATAGTATTTCACCATCATTTAAAAATAAAAACTTTGGCTTCTTTCATCATTCTGATCATCTTTCTTGAAGACTTGCTCACAAAGTCACTGCTCTACGTCCCTGTTCTCAGGAGGACACAGTGGTCTGAACTCCTCTTAACAAGACTGCAATATCAAACCGGCATGACACACTCCCAGCTCATGTTGCCATGGTGATAATGGTAGAGTCCATAGTCTCTTTTGCCATGTCTGTAATTCAGTTATTTTAGTGAGAGCGATGGACCCATCAGTGATATGGCTGAGCTGCAGACACCACAATGAGATGGGGAATTGCATTCTAATGATAAATTTGTTCTCTCACTACTTTAAGCGTGATTGAAAGATTCAGAGCAAGAGAGAAAGTGTAAATGAAAGGGTTTAGAAATAACAAAGTTGAAACTTCATGATTCAGTGTCGTATCTTCTCATTATCAAGTACCGTAATGCAGTCATTGCAAGCAGACGTTCCTTTGTACCCCGAACACTCAAAGGCTGCTGCGTGAAGTAAACTGAAATTGCTTCAATTGCCTCCTAATGGGAGCAAAATCCTTATGATAGAAACGTTTCTGCATGATAAACTATCCCTCAGCACAGATGTATGAGTGTAAATGGTGCAGCTAAAAATGTATAGTAATTGTTTATGATCAGTTATATTTTTAAGGAGATATCTTTTCAAAAGCTGACAATTTCATGAGGTGTTAAAAAATGATTAAATGAACAAAACACTGCATGGATGAAAACATAATTTTTAGAGATGTCTGATTTCATAACAGCTAGTTTCAGGGGGTAGAGTCAGCCACTCAACTCAGCTCCACCCCCAAATTATCAGGCCTTTTTCGAAAGTGGCGTTTTGGATTAATAATACACACTTGAGAACAGAAAATATAGAATCATGTGAAATTAGTTGTAGAAAAGATAAAGAAGCGGGATAACTGCTCTCAGATCTGGATCTGTGATGTCACAGTACTCAGATCTAAATCACGCACCGCAGACTGGTAGCTTAACAAAATCACAAGATTGTGCCATCTAAATTTTGTAGTTGTTAGTTACTTTAAAGACTCAAACGTGTGGTCTGTGCACACACAGACACACGCGCACACATACACATACACACACACATATATATATATATATGTATATTATATGTCTTCTTTAAAGAAATCCAAGTATGTCGTAGTAAAAATGTCTAATAATATAATTTAGGGTTTGGTAGGATCAAAAACTTAGATCCAGGTGTCTTGGATTTTACCAGAAATACAATAAATTTCCATCCAATAAACCTACAGACAGCATTTAGAATTCTATGTATAAACTCATGAATTTTTTTTAAAGTGTTTCGTTAAATAAAGGTCAGCATGCAGATCAGTTACGCTACACTTTCCTACAATAATAGTCAGTTTATACGCAGGCACCAACAAATTTTTAATTTGATCTTGAATATAAATATCCCTGACTATCTGCTCTGAAAAGAAAGATTAGCTTTAAAAGTTACCTGACTTATAAACATATTTAGTAAAAGATGGAGACAGCCAGCATGAAATCATTAACTGGTTTTTGCACCTTTTTTGAAGCTTCTTTAAATTTAGTATTTTAGTGTCTTCCTCCCCCCCTTCTTCCTTCCAAGTAGAAAGCAAGAAAGCATATTGGAGGAGCCTGCCCCCCCTCCAGACCCCCATGGTAGTGACATGTCAATCTGAAATGGTAAATTGCCTGCACTTATATAGCAATTTCTAGTCTTGGTGACCACTCAAAGTGCTTTTGCACAAAATTCACCCCATTCAGACAACATTTCTTAGTCAATACTTTTTTTACCCCACCCCCCAACCCCCCTCCCATCCTTGACACAGTCACACCAAAAGCACAGAATGTAAAGCTGGGTTCAGTTTCTTAGCCAAGGACACCTTGACATGTTTGCTGGTGAGGCCACTTTTCAAACACCCAATCTACAGATAACTGCTCTACCTCCAGAGCCACAGCCACCCACATTGCATTTTTATCAAGCAGCAAAGTCAGGCAGGCAGGAGGGGTGCGTGTGTGTGTATGCATGTGTGTATATATATATATATATATATATATATATATATATATATATATATATATATATATATATATATATA